>CAWWDW010000391.1:12500-26001 GCA_963942595.1 Cylloceria caligata | reverse complement strand
TCGCAGCGGATCGCGAGCGATTTTGAAAATGGTATGAGGAAGAATCGAGTCGCGTAGATTATAAATTTGATTTTGCGATGCAATTTGTGCAATATTGTCGTACAGATGTTACGGTTTTGAGACGAGCGTGTTTAGCTTTTCGAGCGTTACTTATACGTTGCTGGAGCGTGTGCTTCTTTACAGAAGCATGCACGATAGCATCAGCATGTATAAGAGTATGTCGAAAGAATTTTCTACAGAAAGATCGCATTGCGGTGTTACAACCAGGGGGGTGTCGCTGGGGCGATAAGCAGTTGCGCAAGGCCGTCGTATGGCTCGTATGGCTCGAGCGTGAGCGCGTTATCGCTCATGGTGGTCGCACGAGAGAGTATCGCCCTCCAACCAGCCTACCGGCTGTCGACGGATACTACGTGGATGCGTGGGTCCAATACGTTCTTCAATTTCACAGCTGCTTTTGGCATGGTTGTCCGCGATGTTATCGCGTGAATAGAGATGCTCGAACTAAATTCGACGATACAATGGATGAGCGATACGAGCATACCGTTTTTATTTCCGGGCGAATCAGATCGAAAGGGACACCCTACCGAAATATGGGAATGCGATTTTGACAGATGACTCGAGAATAACGAGGAAATGACGTTATACGTGAAAAATCACGCCATGGTCAAGCAGGCGCCTTTCGAACCACGCGATGCATTCTTTGGCGGTCGAACGGAAAATTTTGTAAGCTTGTACGACGTCGCGAATAGGGAGCAGATACGCTATGTGGATGTTTGCTCGCTGTATCCATGGGTGTGTAAGAATGGAAAATATCTCGTTGGACATCCAAAATTGTACGTAGGTGACGAGTATCGAGAACTCGTAGGACTTGAAAACGATCTAAGTGTCGTCCAGGGTCTCGTGAAGTGTACCGTGGTGGCACCGCACGATTCGTATATCCCCATACTGTTTCCCCTGTGTAGAACGTGCTGTAAAGATATGGACACATCCGAGGGTTGTACACACGATGACACGACTGAGCGAGCGTTTGACGGCACATGGGTCGTGGACGAACTGAGAAAAGCTGTATCGCTCTGATATAAGGTGACGTGTATCTATGAAATTAGGTAATACGTTGTTACGCAGTATCACTCGACAACGCGACGAGGCGGTCATTTTGCCGAGTACATCGATACATACCTAAAAATAAAACAGGAGGCGAGTGGACCGTCAACAGAGTGTAACGATGACGAGGAAGCAATAGAGCGTTTTATAGCATTGTACAAGGAGTCTGAGGGTGTATATCTCGTGCGACGTGCTTTGCAGCCAAATCCGGGTTTACGTTCACTCGCAAAATTGGCTCTTAATTCATTCTGGGGAAAGTTTGGTCAACGGAAGAATCTCACGAAAACCGTTATCGTTTTCACGCGCGCGGAGCTAATGAATTTACTAACGAGTCCGGAGATTGAGGTGACGGGAATGCTACCGGTTAATCACAAGATTATCTATGTAAACTAAGTTAGCAACCGCGATGCTATCCAACCATCCCCGACATCAAATGCCGTGATTGCAGCATACACGACGGCACAGGCATGCCTAAAATTATACAGTTATCTTGAGGGGCTCGGGCCACGAATATTGTACTGCGATACGGACTCCTGTATTTACGTGAGTCGCCCCGGTGGTAACGAGTATGAGCCGCCAATCGGTCAATTTCTAGGAGATCTTACGGACGAATTAAGTAAATACGGGCCTGGTAGTTATATAACTTCGTTCGTTTCGGGAGGACCGAAATTTTACGCATACCTTGTTCGTAAACCCGACGGTACGATTATTGAAAAATGTAAAGTAAAGAGTATCACGCTAAACTTTGCGAATAGCCGTCACGTAAATTATAACGCATTGCGATCTTTCGTGACAGGAGCAAGGAGCGTATCTATTATTTAAAAATTCGATGCTATTCGACGCACGGAATTTCATCATGTAGTAACGCGTAAAGAAACGAAATCATGCGAGCCTGTTAACACGAAGCGAAAGCGGCACGGGATGTACTCTACTGTACCATACGGCTATTGTGAAATACGCTGATTAATATAACGCAAAAAAGTATATAGTTTTACGGTTGAATTCGCGATATTTAAAAATAATCTTTTTGTCTAATTTCATGTATCATCTTTACTGTGTCCAATACATTAAAAAAAAAAATAATAAATAAATACTCATATATTATGTATAAAACCGTTGTCGGCTCGTTCTTTGTGTGCTGCTATTCGTAGCAGTAGCTGCTATCTCTCTACCGTTCCCCTTTGTTCTGACTTTCTCATCGTTGATTCCTTTTGTCCCGTCTTTCTTATCGAGTGTTTCCTTTTGTTTTGACTTTCTCGTGCTACCTCCGTAGATATAATATTGCTATTGAATTTGATGATTCGTAAAATTTGCACATAGAGATGTATGCATAGTACAATAAAAATATTGCTTTATTTGTGAGAAATATAAAAACTATCGTTATTTAATTTACATACGGCGTAAACACTAACTTATACTGCGGGCCTCATCAGCTAGTGCAGGCGCGCCGCGCCTTATCAGCTCGTTAAGGCCGCGAAAATAGCTGATGCCGTGGTGTTGCCGCCGCCGCCGCCGCCGCCGTCGCAGCAGTCGCGGTATAAGCTTATTGAAGCGTCAGCTGATTGATTTTGATAGACACTCATCGATATGGATACACGTTGGAAACATCCATGGACAGCCGTGATAAGCGGTCCTACGGGTGTGGTAAAACATATTTTGTCAAAAAATTCTTCAAATACATGCGCGCAATGACGGATGTCCCGTTCGAGCGTATACTTTTTTATTACTCAGAGTGGTAGTCCGGGTATACCGAGTACGGTGATAAAATCGAATTTCGCGAGGGTTTATGGCAAGCAGCAGAATACTCGAATGATATAAGACCTAAACTTGTGGTCATTGACGATGTAATGCGCGAGGCATCCAACAAAAGTATAATGCCGGTACCGCGTAATTGGATTATTCGGTATTCGGTATAATCTTAAAAAGTTATTATTTTTGGGATCGTTTGCCGGTAAGGAGATGAATCTCCAGTTATCGATGAAAACGCGACAATTCTTCGACGACTAGCCGCCAAGAGGGGAAATTGGAGCGGTAAGAGGAAGATCATCGTCGAGCACTGTGTCGGATTTCTGAAGTTGCTTCTTGTACCTGGCTACACGACCCATGGAATATGGCAGAAAGATGGTACTTATTCCTCATGAAAACATGCATCGTCTCGGTGGACTCGCCACTGCTGCTGCTGCTGCTGCTGCTACTGCTACTGCTACTACTACTACTACTACTACTACTACTACTACTACTACTACTACTACTACTACTTTTTTTTTTTTTTTTTTTCGGAAGGAGGGGAAATCTTACATAAGACACCCTGGTGGTCTGGGTAGTGTCGGATTCTTACCGACTAAAACCCCTCCTCCCTCACCTCAACCCCTATCGGTACCGCGTTAGCATAACTTCTATAGGGTGTGATTTCCGCTCGATTTGAGCTGCCTCCTACTACTAGGACCACGTCTATCGTCCGTTCTATCCGGCCTATGTTAGAGGTTTTGCTCTGCCTCGATTTCAATGTTTGCCGCAGGCCGCGCTTTCCACGCTCTTTCGGCCTCTTCTTTTCTCATCATTATTTCCGTGATGAATGCTTTGACGACCTCCCAATCATTTTCATTTCGCAGCATAACTTGTGTCAGATTACCTGCCTCAAGCATTGTGCCGCCGAGTTTCACCTGTGCGTCGGACCTCTCGATTTCCGTAGCTGGACACCGGAAAAGGGTGGGCTCTGCGTCATCTGGACTTTGGCCACATAAAAAGCATTCTGCGCTGGTCCTCTTTCCGAACCTCTCTAGGTAGGAGTTGAAGCATCCGTGGCCCGTAAGCGCTTGGGTAATATGGTATCCCAATTGCCCGTGAGCACGACCTTGCCAAGGCGCTACATGGGGGATGAGCCTATGGGTCCATCGCCCCGACGTTTCTGCCTCCCATTGGGCCTGCCATCTCTCCATGAGTCTTTTGCGCGCTCTTTCCTTGACGCCGTCTTTGGCCTGGTCCTTTTCATCTTTGCTGTCGTACTGCCTTAGTTCTTCATAGATCTCTTTTTTTTCGCGAATCAACAGCTCCATTGGCGGTGTACTCGCTAGAACGAGGGCGGCCGCCTCAGATACGGTTCTGTACCCAGAAATCACTCGTATAGCACTTCGCCGCTGTACAGCTGCAAGTCTCCGCTTTGTTCCGACCTTCTCTGCCGCTGGTGCCCATATTTCCGCACCGTAGAGGATCTGTGCATGTATCACGCTGTTCAGCAGTCTTCTTTTCGCCTCTCGAGGTCCTCCGACGTTTGGCATGAGCCTTGCGAGCCTTGCCGCCGTTTCTGCTGCCTTCTCGGTTATTTTGACGACGTGCTCTACATATCGTAACCCGCTGTCAATCTGCACCCCGAGGTATCTTACCGCCTTTGCCCATGGTACGTCCTGCCCTTCCAGAGTGATGCTCGATGGTATGAACACCCTCCTGTCCGTTACCAGTACTGCTTCCGTCTTATGTACTGCTAGTTGCAGTCCATTTTCCTTCATCCAGTTGCTGGTTCGTCGGAGGCACTCATTTGTGACCACCTCGAGTGTGCTTGGAGTTCTCGCTGTCACTACGACTGCCACGTCGTCCGCGAAGCCGACGATGGTAGCGTCTTTCGGTAGTGTCAGGTTCAGCAGGTCGTCATACATGACGTTCCATAGAAAAGGTCCGAGGACCGATCCCTGCGGAACCCCTGCAGTCACCTCGTACTCAACCTGACCTTCTTCCGTGTTGTATACCAGGGTTCTGTTACTCAAGTAACTGCTTATCATTTTCCTTAGGTACACCGGTACTCGCCTCTTTTCCAAGGCGTTAAGGATGACATCCCACCGCGCCGAGTTGAAGGCGTTTCTGATGTCGAGCGTCACCAGAGCACAAAAGCCTTTTGTCTTCCAGGATCCTTGCTTGACCTTCTTGGCCGTGCCAATCACACTTGCAATAGCGTCGACCGTTGATTTCCCTTTCCGAAAACCGTATTGCCGCTGGGATAGACCCCCGTTTTCGTCGATATGTTTTTCTAGCCTTTGGAGCACCATTCTCTCCAGCATCTTACCAGAGTTGTCGAGGAGACAGATCGGGCGATACGAAGATGGATCCTTCAGAGGCTTGTCCCCTTTACGTAAGAGGACCAGCTTCTGTCTTTTCCATCGTTCATAGATTACCCCTTTGTAGAGGCATGCGTTGAAAGCCGTTAGCAAGAGTTCCGGCCATATCTCTATCACCGCTGTCAGTATCTCGTTTGGGATGTTGTCCGGACCTGGCGCCTTTCCGGGCTGGAGCCGTTTTTTTGCATCCTGTAGCTCTCCCATAGTAAAACCATCGATGGCTTCCTGGGTCGTCTGTATTGGTTGGATATCCCTAATTTGCTGAGCAGGAAAAAGCGTGCCGACCATCTCCCTCATCCTCTCTGGGCGCGATAGTCCTGGTATGGGCTGCCTGACTCCTAGTTTCTTGGTGACTATGCGGTATGGTAGTCCCCACGGGTCAGCTTCGATTGCGCGTAGGAGCCATTCCCAACTTCTCCTTTTACTGCTTTTAATGGCAACGCGTAGTTTTTTCCTTGCTGTTTTGAAGGCTGTTTGTAGAGACTCGTATATTTGAGCGTCCCCTCTTCTTCTTTTCCTTTGAGCTGCCCTTCGCGCTGCCTTGCATTTATCGCGTAGATCTTTAATTTCGGGAGTCCACCAATACACCATCTTCCTCCTGCCGGGAGCCTTTCTCCTCTTCGGCATCGCCGCTTTGCATGCTGCGGTGATGATGTCGATGACGTACCTTACTATCAAGTCAGGGTTTCGAGTTTCTTCTAGAGCTTGGAACCGCCCCTGTTGTTTTGCGGTTTCGAGTGCTTCCGCTAACCGGAATCTATCCAGCTTCCGCAGTATCCATCCGGCTTCCTCGATGCTCTCGCTTTCCCGTGGATCCCGGTGTACCCCTGCCTCCCTTTCTATGCTGAAAAGCAAGTATTGATGGTCGCTGAGCGTGGCATCTTCTAGCACCTTCCATCCTAGTGTTCGTGCAGCTATTCCCGCTGATGCAAGCGTTATGTCAACTACCGAGCCTGTATGCCCCCTGCGGAACGTAAACTCACTTTCCTCGTTTAAGACAACGAGGTCGAGCCTAGCTATCAGCTCCGAAACTGCTTCTCCTCTCCGATCGAGTCTCCTGGAACCCCATTCTGGTGACTTGCTGTTAAAATCGCCAGCTACGAGCACTTCTCCGGTGACAGTTCGAAGGCTATCTTCGAGGTTGTCGAGCTGAGTCACAAATTTGTCATAGTCTAGGTTTGGCGAGAAATAACAGCTATAAACTCGCATATCATCTATTTCGGCCCACACGAAGTCTGCTGTTGGCTCGCCGATCGCTCCAACCTTCGTGTTTCTGTTTGTGACAGCTATGGCTGCTCTTCCTGTCGTATCTTGGAACCATAGTCCGGTATCAGGCTTCCGGTACTGTTCGCTGATAATTAGAACATCTGCCTTTTTCTTTGCGGCTGCTTGCATAAGAAGATCCTGAGCTTCCCGTCCTCTACCCAGGTTTACCTGAAGGAATCTAGCCATTTCCGTCCCTTCTCATCGCCTTCTGAAAGGAAGGGCACCTTGCGCTCCCAAGGATATGCTTTGCATCCCCCTGCTGAGAGGCTTCGCTGCAGGCTACACAGAAGGGTTTCCTCTTGCATTCCTTCGCCAAATGGTTGTCTTGTCTGCAGAGTCGACACAGTTTCGATCTATCTGGTCCCTTACAGTCTAGTGCTACGTGGCCGAAACCTTGGCACCGGAAGCACCTTAAAACTTCGGCCTTGAGTCTGACATGGCAGCGAACCCAGCCTACCTTCAGCTTACCCGTTTTTAGCAGTTTTTCCGCAGTTTCCCTCGGTACCGTTACCACAGCTGTTTGCATACCGTCATAGCCTTTCCTCAAAGGTCTAACCTTGATAGAGTCCTCTATTGAGTTTTCGGTTGCTGCTATTATTGCTTCGAGTACATCTTTCACCTCCGTGACTTCATCTAGGTCTCGGATTTCGATGTTGAAGCTATGCCCCATCGCACGTACCGATCCCTGCTCAGCGACCGCTTCCGCGACCGCCTTTCTCAGTTTTTCGGTGCCTTCACTGCCCTTCTGGATCTCGACAAGAATCTCTCCACAACGGGTTCGCCTTATCCCGACAATCTTTGCTCCGCAGTCCTCTGGGCTCACTTCCTTCTTGATTTTCCGGAGGACATCCGCGTACGCATCCTTCCCTTTTATCTTCACGGCGATGGCCTCCGGCCGCCTTCTTGGTATTGCCTTTGTCTCAGGCTTTCCGCCGTTCTTGACGCGCTTGTTTTTGTTCCGGCTCACCTCTTCCCATTCAGGTGCTTTCTCTTTAGGATCGCACGTAGTTTCCCCGCTGGTAGTACGTTGCTTCTCCATTCTTTCTTTTGTCTGCTCTTTCTTTTGCTTCTTTCCCGGCGTTGTCATCTGGGGAGGCGAGGTTGCTAGTCGTTTTTTCTCCAAGGCCAGTCTCCTAAGGACTGCTTTTGGTGTTTGGCCCTGTTTATTCCTTCCTGGGGCCTCCTGCTGGTTCGCTTGGGAGGTTACTGCATCCTGAGAGTTTGTTTCCCTAAGTGTGTGTGGCTCCGTAGTGCCGCCTTCTGCGTCTGCTGCCCCTTTTCCGTCGCAGTGGCATCCAGTTCCTATACTTGATGTACCCAGCTCCTGTACATACAAGGCGCGGGCCTCAGCTAGCTTCGCTCTAAACTCCATCAGGTGTTCGAAGTGCACTATGGCCTCTTTCGCAGGTTCTCTAATAGTAGCGTGCACGTTGCGGTATTTCTCCAATACCGCGCCGATATCCGACAGGTTGTCCTTCAGCTTCATCACTGCCTTCTCTTCCTCTTTTTCAAGCTTCGCCAGCTTCCCCCTCGCTCCGTTTGTACTGTTTTCATCCTCCTGTTTTTTGTTTTGTTTTCCCTGGTCACCTTTTCCTGACGCGTTTTCTGCCTGCTTTACCGGCTGCTCCTTGGCTCGGTCTATACCGCTCACCTCGCTTTGTGTTTGTTTGTTTACTTCCATGTATAATCCCACGAGTACCTAGGTTTTAAACGTCCACCCCAGCAGAGCCTGGTTACTGGGGTAAGGCCACTAAATACGCCTGGGGTTGGACCAGTTGCCCCAGAGGAACCGTTTGTGGCATCTCTCCCAGACGCCATGCAGCCCTTGGCACGGTATCTAACACCTTAGGTTGGGTTGAGTTTGGTCCACGGGAGCTATTTTATTTAACCCCTGCCCGCCGTCCGCAGCGAGAAGGCGAGCGTTCCCCTATCCGCCACCCGGAGACGCGCCATATGGCAGTACACCTCTGCGCAATGGACAACTGCAACAACTACTACTACAACGATGACAAAATGGATATGCCGCGTGAAAAAAACAGCATACCCCAGGTGAGCAACCCTAGCAAGGGAAATCTCATTGCCGGTTCCTATCGGGTTAAAGCCCCGGTGGCCGGCACCGGCCCTACGGATTCTGGGGAGGGCCAATCACGCACCAACAACAAAGAGAGCAGGGAGATGGAAAGCGCACTGGAGGCAAGCACGAGCTCAGGTCGAGCCAAGAATGGTGACCAAACCCGTGGTGAATTGGGTAAGACGCTGAGGGGATGCGACGTAAACCCATTCGGCAAAGGAAGCCGAACTCCTCGATCGCCTCCGGAAAAAAGTGCAGAGCTGCCACGAAAGAGGACTGTGTTCTTACAAGAGACAAAAGAGGATGGCCCAGCGGAAGTGGCAGGCGCGAGCACGGGGGCACCTACACTCGTGGAAGCGCGAAGCGAGGCTCTAACAGACGCAACGAAGGAGCCGCGTACGGAGAAGGAAGCCTGCAGCAGTGAACCATTTGGCAAACAACGCATAAATGTGGCGGCTATAAGGGCGGAAGACGAACAGATCGAAGCACTATGGAAAGTTATTAAGGACATGAATGAATTCAGAAAGACGAAGAAAAACATGTTTAAGGAGATAAGTACGGGCCTGGAGAGGGCTGAAGCGATCCTTGAGGAGCTCAAACGGAACAGGCAGACATGGAAGGGCGAGTGGCCCATTGCTCCAGGAATAGGAGCAAGGAGGGTTATTCAAGCACAGGAGCAAGGGAGGCGCGGGAATACGAGCACGGGGCAAACACTTCTGACCCCGGAAGCAAAGAAAAGGCCGGCAGAGAAGACTCCGAGCCCTGAGGCAAACGAACAAACGAGGCCCAAGAAAAAGATCCAACGGGAGGACGAGGAAGGGTGGACGAAAATCGAAAAACGACAAGCAAAGGAACACAAGGCACCACTAGAAACAAAATCAAAAGGAGAAAACGCAAACACGAGAGACGAGACTTGGACACGGAGAAAGAGACGATGGAGGGTTCGCCCGGAGGCCATCGCGATACAACCAGCGCCGGGCAGAAAATACGCTGAGGTGCTGAAGCAAATCCGAACAAACATAAACCCGGAAGAGCTGGGTGTCAAAATAAAAAGCATCCGGGAAACAAGAAAAGGAGAAGTCCTCATGGAATTGGGAGCATCACAAGACGAAAGGATCGAGTTTGGAAATAGGCTCAGCGAGATAATCGGCGAAGCAGGAAATGTGCGTCAATTGATACCGAGGGCGCACCTGGAAATAAAGGATCTGGATGCAGTGACGGAAGAGGATGAGATCAGGACGGCCGTAGAAAAACTAGCGGGGGATCACACAAGGGATATAAAGATCAATATAACGAAGACCAACCGATGGGGAAGCAAAATGGCTTATGTCGAAATAGACGAGAACGTGGCTGCAAAGCTTGGAAAAGAAACACACATAAAAATTGGGTGGGTCAGCTGCAGAATCAGATGGAAAACCCAAGTGAAGCGGTGCTATCGCTGTCACGGCTTCAACCATGTAGCAGTAGACTGCAAATCGGTGGATAGAAGCAAAATGTGCTGGAGATGTGGCCAGGAAGGACACCAGGCAGCCAAGTGCGAGGGCAAACCCACGTGTTATCTTTGTGCAGAACGAGAAGATGGGAGCCGCAACAATCACGTGCCAGGCTCAACCGGCTGCAGAGCGTATCGGGGTATAGGGCGCAAAAATGCACGCCCACACCCATGATCACAGTTCTACAGGTGAATCTACAACGGAGCAGGATGGCCCAGGACCTAGTCAAACAGCGGGCACATGAAATGGAAGCTGATCTGATTATAGTGAGTGAACAATACACCCAGGGAACAATAGGACCTGGATGGTATAAGGACAAGACGGACACAGCGGCGATCTGGGTAAGAAACCCTAGAAAAATTCCTGTGAGTAGCTATGCAGTAGGGAATGGCTTCGTTTGGATTACGAGTAAACAACGCACATACATAAGCTGTTACTTGTCACCTAACGAGGGTATGGAAATTTTCCGCGACAAACTAGCCAACCTCGAGGAAGAGATAAGACGCACAGGAGGGGAAAGTCTCGTAGCAGGGGACTTCAATGCCAAATCCACTGAATGGGGGATGCAGTGGACGTGCAGAAGAGGAGTGGAGGTATCGGAAATGGCAGCAAGAGTAGACCTGACGGTCCTTAACTCGGGATCCGTACCGACCTTCAGGCGGAGCAGGAATCGGGGAACGATTATCGATATCTCCCTAGCGACCCCGAATATGGCAGAAGCAGTGAGTGGATGGCAGGTGCTCGAGGATTTCTCCGGTAGCGACCACCAGTACATCAAGTTCAGAGTCAGAGAGCAGAACCAAAGATACAACAACATCACCAACGATAGCGGGAGCAGAAAAGGATGGAACGCAGCAAAGCTCAATCGAACGGAGCTTTCTAGGCTTTCTAGGATAATTTCGCAAGGAGGAAGCCTACTAGAAAAAAAAACACAACGGACAAACACAGAAGAGCAAGCAGAAGCACGGGTCGAGCGTACGATGTGCCTGATAGCAGAAGGATGCAACGCCTCCATGCCGAAGCGATCTCGCAAGAGCCATAAAGACCCCGTGTATTGGTGGAACGACGAAATCGCAGAACTCCGGACAAAGTGCAAAAGCCTGAGACGTGTAGCACAGAGAGCGACCAGAAGAGGTGAAGGAGAGACTGAAAACGAAGCATACAAGGCGGCTAAGAAGGCTCTGGTGGCTGCCATAAAAAGAAGCAAAGCACGGTGCTGGAGAATAGTATGCAATGAAGTGGACCAGGATATATGGGGACTCGGGTACAAAATAGTAACGAGAAGGATGGGTAAACTACACCCAGAGGAAGCGAAAGAGCCTTCGATGATGGAGAACATCGTGCGGGAACTCTTCCCCGAACATCCGGAAAGAGGGAGCATGACAATCCCCCGACCACATGTTGAGGAGCTACGGGAGGCTGTACTGTCTCTGGAGGACAGAAAGGCCCCTGGCCCAGATGGCATACCAGCGGAGGTGTTAAAAGCTATAGCGAAGGAACACCCTTTTCTACTGCTAAACATGTATAATGCTTGCCTTCAAACGGGTAGCTTTAGTTCGAGGTGGAAGGTGCAAAGGCTTGTTCTGCTAGACAAAGGTAAGGGACCGCCTATTACCCCGTCGTCCTACAGGCCGCTCTGCATGTTAGACACCACGGGAAAAGTACTCGAGAAACTTATCCGGAAACGACTCCATGCGGCCGTGGAAAGCGCTGGAGGGCTAGCACAGAACCAACATGGGTTCCGCAACGGAAGATCGACGGTAGGAGCCATCAAAGAAGTTCTGGAAGAGCCAGAGAGAGCGTGGCAAGGTAATCCCAGAGCAAGAAGAGCATGCTTGCTGGTTACGCTAGATGTGAGAAATGCTTTCAACTCCGTTAGATGGGAGGACATACTCGATGCAATGCTAAAACGTTTCGAAGTCCCCCCTTATATCATGAGAATAATCGATAATTACCTGAGGGATAGAGAATTGATCTACGAAACAACGGAAGGCCCCAGAAGGACGAGGATCACAGCAGGAGTAGCGCAGGGCTCCGCATTGGGCCCCACGCTCTGGAACGCTGTGTATGACGCCATACTGACGATGGAAATGCCCGAGGAGACGAAATTGGTGGGATTTGCCGACGACATCGCCGCAGTAATAACAGCAAGGGACGAAGAACAGGCGCGCAGACTGATAAGACGGGTATCAAGGAGGGTCAGTGACTGGCTAGAGGACCATGGACTCCAACTTGCACCAAAAAAAACGGAAATGGTTGTCCTCACTAGACGAAGGAACTTCCCGGAACCGTTCACGGCAGAAATCGACGGAACCAACATGGAGGCCAAGAAAACGGTGAAATACTTGGGAATAATAATAGATGCGAAGTTGACCTTTGGGCCCCAAATTAAGGAAGCAGCGGACAAAGCAGCGACAATGGTGGCAATGCTCTCGCGGCTCATGCCAAATATACCCGGCCCCCGAAGCTCGAAGAGGAAAATCATGATGAGTGTGATGCACTCAATCATGCTTTATGGAGCAGAGATTTGGGCGGACACGCTCAAGATAGAGAAATACCGCAAACAAATGGCAAAAGTACAACGACGGGGTGCTCTACGAGTTGCCTGTGCATACCGCACGGTCTCCGAAGGAGCGGTCATGGTGATCGCAGGGATAATTCCCATCGACATCCTAGCCATAGAGAGGAAAATGATCCATGGAAGGATACAAAGTAGAGAAGATGCATCGAGCAGCAGGCAGCAGGAACGCGACAACTCGCTTCTGACATGGAAGCGAAGATGGAGAAAGGACACAGTAGGTAGGTGGACGTCAAGGGTCATAGGAGATCTGACCCAATGGATAGAGAGGAAACATGGGGAGACAAACTACTATCTTACACAGATGCTCTCCGGACACGGACACTTTAACAGATACTTGTACCGCATGAACCGGAAAACCAGCCCATTCTGCGACTATTGCCAGGATGAAGAAGACACGGTTGAACACACGTTGTTCAAATGTAACCTCTGGGCAGAAGAGCGCAACGCAGCCGAAAGTGCACTGGGAACAGGCATAAATCCCGACAACATAGTGACGGTGATGGTGCAGAGCAGCAGGAACTGGGGCACAGCTGAAAACTACGTTGAGAAAGTTCTACGCATGAAAAAAAAGGAAGAGCGGGATAGAGAAGCTGCGACGTAACCTGACAAGGTTAGCGTATCGGAAGGTAAGAAGAAAGAAGAAGGTGCGTCGGGAACGATGCAAATAAACTCGCAGTCTTGAAGTAATGCTAACGCGGTCCCAAGGCTGTGAGGGAAGGAAGGGGAGGTTGGTTTTAGTGGGTAGGGCCGGGTAGCCGGAGGAGCCCCACACAACCTCCGGGTGTGCGTAACAGCATTTTTCCACCTCCCCAAAAAAAAAAAAAAAAAAAACAAAAAAAAAAAAAAAAAAAAACTACTACTACTACTACTACTACTA
>CAWWDW010000391.1:0-10000 GCA_963942595.1 Cylloceria caligata | reverse complement strand
TACTACTACTACTACTACTACTACTACTACTACTACTACTACTACTACTACTACTACTACTACTACTACTACTACTACTACTACTACTACTACTACTACTACTACTACTACTACTACTACTACTACTACTACTACTAGTGCAGACCCGATGCCCTCCGTACAGACTACCGGTACGCCATTATCGCGCCTCCACTCTGAGCTGAGTGAAATTCTCAACTCTCACTCGTACAAGAGCGAGAGAGACAAATGGATAGCGTACCAGCAGGTTTTACAGCGTTATCTTCACATGGTCGAGTACGATCATGCAGTACCGAATATTTCATCAATACGAAAAATAGTGTTGGATAATCAGCTGGCGCACAGCGATCGATGTTCGCCGTGCGTCGACCTGTTGGTGTTCTCTAGCACGCTGCGTTCGGTTGGGCCACAGATAACCAAGGCAGGGCTTCGCGGACCGAGGCTGTGCCTCGCAGGCATACCGCGTTGAGTGAGAGGATGTCTCTCTCGCTTGACTTCGGCTTCGCTCACTGGCTATCTCTTTCAATTGACTTCAGCGCCCAACGACGCTTTCGTATTCCTCAGCCATATTGGATATTTCGGCACTTACGTGAAGACCCACTCCAACAGTGCACACATTTTACAAGGCTCGGACAATTTTCACTTTCTACACCGGATCATCTCAACTCTTTCTTGCTTACCAGAACTCAAATTAAGGTAAGAGTACACCGTCACAATTTAACATAATTCTCTGACGGTGAGGAGGTTTCTATACATTGGTGCATCAACATAAAGGTGTCACACTGTGACGTGCTCTGCAGCGCGGGCTGTACCAAGTTTTCACTCAACGTGTGGCACATTCGATTAACACGTTAAGCGCCACGCCGGTCCCTAGGGACCAGTGCTAGACTTTCCGTTCAGGCCTCGCTGGTCCCTACGGACCGGCGGCAGACTTTTCGTTCTTCTATTGCGGCGCGTGTGTCGGTCCTTGCGTACTTGTGAGACTGAACATTTAAATTATGCGATATCGGTTTTTGTTTGGTCAATGCTTCAAGGAAAAAAATATAATACTTAAAAACATTAATGTAATTTATTAAAACAAGATAAGCAAATGTGAGGTTTCTGTGTACATCGTTCGGGCGTCATTAGGCATCGCTTTTCGGTTTGTTTATCTTCTACCAAGGAGAAGGGACTATAAGGATATAAACAAAGTATATACATAGTATTTATTGCGATTGCAAAATGTCAGGCTCTCGAATGCAATTTTCTGCAAGTGGAAAGGTAAACATACGAAGACAAGCCCCGATCCTCAACGCGGGTTACGTTACCGCGAGCGGCCCTGCAGAGCCCGCCTGACGGCTAACGGAAAGGCACAGAAATTCGGCGTGGCGCTTAACGTGTTAATATAATTGCGTGTGTTTTACCAATTCACTGCACTTTCCCCCTATTAAACTTGCTGGAAAAGTGTTGTGAATTCATTGTAATCATCTTGTGCATGCTCAAGCTCACATTTCAGTGCTCTGCAGCGTAGACTGCATCGCAGCCTATCATTGTAGAATTCTACTCAATTGTCAGATTTGCATGTGCTAGCACTCACTATCTGTAAATTCTATTTCGCCATCACATTGAGTTTTTACTGACAGGCATCAAATTCATCTACGCACTCATATATCTCATTGCGTGGCATGCTCTGCAGCACTGGCTGCACCGCGTACACGCCACTCATTAAATACAGCACACGTTTAATACAATTGTGTGCTACTCAAGCACTTCACAGAGACAGCACTCAATTAATATAATTGAGTGTTACTCAAAATTGCCTTAAAATCAAAATTCCAATTCTTTTATATATCAGGAGTACAAATTGAAAATGCGGGATTTTTTTCTATTTTTGAACGTTTATTCTGAAAAAATGGTAACAAATGAATTATTCAAAGTATTGTCCATCGCTAGCCACAACTTTTTCCCATCTTTCTGGCAATTTACGGATACCGTCGCGAAAAAATTCGGCCGGCTTGGCTGCTATCCAGTCATCGACCCATTTTTGGGCTTCTTCGTAAGAATGGAAGCGCTGGTCAGCTAGGCCATGTGTCATCGATCGGAAAAGGTGGTAATCGGAAGGAGCAATATCTGGGCTATACGGCGGGTGGGGTAAGACTTCCCATTTCAGCGTTTGTAGGTATGTTTTGACCGGCGCTGCAACATGTGGCCGAGCGTTGTCATGTTGCAAAATTACTTTGTCGTGTCTTTGCTCGTATTGTGGCCGTTTTTCTTTGAGTGCGCGGCTCAAACGCATCAATTGAGTTCGGTATAGTGCTCCTGTGATGGTTTCGTTCGATTTCAATAGCTCATAATACACCACACCCAGCTGGTCCCACCAAATACAGAGCATGAGCTTGGCGCCGTGAATATTTGGTTTGGCCGTCGATGATGATGCATGGCCGGGGTAACCATATGATTTTTTGCGCTTCGGGTTATCGTAATGGATCCACTTTTCATCACCAGTGACAATGCGATGCAAAAAACCCTTCCGTTTTTGCCGTTCGAGCAGCAGTTCGCATGCAAAAAAACGGCGCTCGACGTCTCTCGGCTTCAGCTCATACGGCACCCAATGTCCTTGCTTTTGGATCATTCCGAGGGCTTTTATACGATGGGAAATGGCTTGTTGTGTCACTCCCAATGAATCTGCGAGCTCTTGTTGAGTTTGACACGAGTCTTCATTGAGTATTGCCTCCAATTCAGCATTCTCAAACTTTTTCACTTGGCCCGGCCGCTCTTTGTCCTCAACGTCAAAATCACCACTTCTAAACCGCACAAACCATCTCTCGCACGTTGAAACCGATGGAACATGACTCGGATAAGCCTCGGAGACCAATCGATGTGCTTCAGCAGCACTTTTCTTCAAATTAAAGAAGTAAATTAAAACTTCCCGCAAATGCTGTTTTGTTGGCACGAAACTCGACATATTAAGAGCTCAAAAAAACTATGAATTTGACACTGCGACAAATTGACACATACTGAAAATTAAAGCTATAAGACGTAGCTTTGACATGAACATAGTCACAGTACTGCCTGATGCGTATAGCGTTAGTAACGCCATCTGTTATCAAACCCGCATTTTCAATTTGTACCCCTTATTATTTTTGTATTTGGTGTATTTTCTAAATTGAGTAATTTGTACTCACATGCGGAAGGTGTAATAAACCACTTTCTCTAAATTAACATCTATGTGTCTGGTTTCTTTTTTTCTGGTCGTGAGTGAACTCATAATTTTACAATACATTCACAGGTCGTTCTAACAACATCCAAGAACTTCTCAAACAAATAGCAATACTCGATAGTCACGAGAATAAATCCGACGACGTTTTAATGAACAAAGTTAAATCTCTACTCAATGACACACTTATTATCGATAGCGTACAAAAAAATGTTTTATCTAAAGCAATATCGTTGCTTCGCAACATGCATCGCAGCGCCGTTGGTAAAAAAATGACATGGGATCGTAACGGTGTTGTTTCCAAAGACGGCTTGTTAACGATGCTATGCGAGCTAGAAAACGCGAGAAACCCATCGGACGATTTCACTTTGCCTAACTCCTGCGAGCGATAAAGATGCCACGCGAATTTATCGGAAATCCCGAGTTACTACACGACAATACACCGACATCATCCTTGACACCACAGTGGCGTCTTATTTTACCACGCGATAGCGATAGTAGCAGCAGCAACCGAAGCAACAGTAACAAGAACAACAAGAACGAGGCCGAGACCGCACACTCAAACAGAGATTTAATGCTTACGACTGAAAACGATATCATCGAGGGGCAGGAGGGGGATGAAGAAGAGGACGAACAATTGCAAAACATCGCACAAGTAGATCATCGATCCCCCACACAGTTGGAAAAGAAAAAGAAAAAGAATTCATTTAACTGGTCATCGTTAAAATTATGAAAATTCTTCAAAAAATCTATTATGACGCTCATCCTGACACATTTTAACACGAAGACGCGCTGATAGAGACCAAGTTCCACCTGGTGTATATCGCTCTATAGACGCTCTTTTGGAGAGTATAAATAAGTTACATAGGTTGAGCGGGCAGGTCGAAGTAGCGCGCGTATGCGACGATCTACGATACCATGATTTTCGCGTATCGTCCGCTATCGCAAGGCTACTAGGGTTCTCGGAAGAGGCCTGTAGGTCTGTAATGATAGAGCCGCATTTCGAATACACAGGGTCGAGGCCTGCATCTCTCACCGGTGCTATACCGGGCAGCATGTTTCTATACACAGATATCTGCGAGAGCTATATTACAGGCGATGTACAATCACCCCTCGTACGAGTTGTTCCCATTGATACTGATGACTGTCAGTATGGTTCGATAAAAATTAAATCGTTTTCAACGCCACGATATATACCTCCCTTGCGCAATAATTTACACACTATCGAGATCGATATAGGAGACGAATTTAGGGATCCTATACCATTCGAGCACGTAACGTTGACTGTGACACTACATTTCAAAAGGTCCCATGATTGATTACACCACTATGGATGATATTGACAGTGTGCAGCACGGATGGAGCCGTCGCGGGTACGGCGGTTTTAGCCATGTTTATATCGGAACACCTAATCAACGAGGACACGGTATCGGCAGCTTTCTCGGGGGCCTGTTTCGTCGAGTGTTACCACTTTTAAAGAAGGGCGCGAAAGCAGTTGGAAAAGAAGCATTGCGCGCTGGTGTAAACGTAGCCAGTGATATCCTCGATAGAAATCTAACCTTGAAAGATGCTACTCGCGCGAGAGCGCGAGAATCAGGCAGTAACCTTAAACGCGAAGCTTCTGGAAAAATTGACACTCTCATGCGGGGGTCTGGTTATAAAAAGCGCAAAATTTCGCGAACTCCTCATTCACCGAACAAACGTAAACCACGACGTATCTCCCAAAAAAATAAAAATGTAATAAAGAAGAAGAAGAATAATAAGAACAATAAGAAAAAGAAGACTCGTCAACGAACAGTTGCAGATATTTTTGGATAGCTGAAACAAGATGGCTTTTCTACATGCGCATACGTGCGAGTGCCTTAAATCGGAACTTGAATTATTTTCACTCCCACCGACGCAAACCACTATCGAAGGCTCCAATTGGGTGTATTACAAACCAATATCTTCGCTAACAGATGATTTACCGATTGAATTTGTTATTCCTGGTCAGGGTAATGAGTATATCGATCTCGCGCATACTATGCTTAGTCTGAGAGTGAAAATAACATCTCCTACTACGGGAATTACCGCGGGTACACCGTCGAAAGTAAGTTCCGGCCCTGTAAACAATCCCTTGCATTCAATGTTTAGTCAGGTGGATGTATACCTGAATCAAAAATTAGTTTCACCTCCAAATAATGCCTACGCTTATCGAGCGTACATAGAAACACTTTTGAATTACGGTCCAGCAGCAAAAAATTTGCATCTCACGACCGTTCTCTGGTACGACGATACCCCAGGAAAAATGGATGATATAACATCGGGAAATACGGGTCTTGTGAAGAGAAAACAATTTTTAAATGTCGAAAAAACTGTAGACTTGCTCGGTCATCTGCATTGCGATATATTCAATCAAGAGCGGTTCCTATTAAACGGTGTCGAGATGCGAATACGGTTGGTGCGGTCTAGAGATTCATTTTGTCTTGTGGGCGATGAAAAGGATGGCCAATGCGGCTTAAAGATTCTCGAGGCATCGCTTCTCGTTCGTAGAACAAAAATAGCTCCTGGTGTGCTGCTCTCGCATGCTCGAACTCTGGCAAAATCTACGGCTAAATATCCTCTTACGAGAGTCGAGGTAAAAGCCGTTTCAATACACTCTGGTGTTCATGGAGAGACTATCAATAATATCGTGCTAGGTCAATTGCCGAAGCGTATAATTATCGGCTTTGTCAATAACAAAGCGTTTAACGGCGACTTCAGTATGAATCCATTTAATTTCCAAAATTACAAGATAAATGATCTCTCGTTGTATGTAGATGGTGCTCAAATACCTTCAAAACCGTTACAACCTGATTTCACGAAACATCATCTATATGTGGATGCTTTTCAAAAAATGTTCAAACGTTGTTTTCGGGAACTGGAATACATTTCATGAACGACGGTTATTCGATCGATCGCGATAATTATCGCGATGGATACTGTCTGTTTGCTTTTGATTTGACCCCCAATCTTTCGGCGAACAGCAATTCACACAGGAATTTAATAAAGCACGGTAGTGTGAGAATAGAGGTACGATTTGAGGATCTGCTTGCTTCAACGATAAATTGTGTAGTCTACGCGGAATATGATAATGTCCTTGAAAAAATGTGCTGATGTCGGCATAAAATTATTTCGTGTTAAGAGACGTTGAAGTGTCTCTGTGAGTAACTAATCAGTCGGACTCGAGCATCTGTACGGATTAGACGTGAAAATGGATATTGTCGTGGATATACAGGGAATGTGTGGTAAAGACTCGGAATTTATTCCGAAAGAAATTGCCGTGGTAGCAGTGGTTAGACCGTACTCTGCTCATTGGATCGTCGAACCACCGTGTCATTTTGCGGTCTTTATATTTTCACGGTCTTGTATGGTACGAGGGCGACGTGAGCTGTAAACAAGCATATGCTTACTTGCGTTAAATTTCGAGAAAATCAAGACGTATCTACAGTAGCGGACAAAAGTTTAAGACGATGAATTACAATTTGGTTCATAGATCTGTCATACAAGTACTAACGTTTCCTTCGGCTTGTTGTTTTTTTACAATACATGTGTACGTTTGACCTTCATAATGTAGAAGTCTCGGTCGTCAAATGTAAACAATATATCCTCAAAGATGTGCTGATGTGATAAAAAATAATGGACTGTGGACAAAGTATTGAAGGGAGGAAAATATCTGTATATTTTCTACCAAAAAATTTTTTTTACGTATAATCTTAAACTTTTGTCCCCGAAGATATCAAACAAATGTATGTTTTCTTTGTTTATTGTATCTAATGTTGTTACGCGCAAAATTGAATTTATGTAATAAATATATGAATTAATGATTAATTAGCTAATACAAAAAAAAATCCACAGCGTCAATTCTTTTCATAAAAAAATCAACGATTACTTTTTTTTCCTCTCCGTCTTAAACTTTTGTCCGCTACTGTATATACGCGGTCACGAGAAGGCTATACTTCTTTGCGATATCACGAGTCGTGAAATGTCCAACCTGGAGGATGAGGACGGCGCCCCACCGTTCACATTTATGCCGAAATCTTTGCGAAAATGCTTCAGACACGCTATGATAAACGATACAGCGTCTTCGCATTGTGCGATGCACCAGGCTTTCCAAATACAAAATTGGCTTTGCGAGCACCCATTTAAAGGAGAATCATACACGGATGTTTGGTCGATAGACGAAGAGGAAGAGAATAAGAAAGAGGTGAAATCTTTATCATGTAGTCGTGACACTATCGACGATGCTGTGAAATAAATCTTGCATATATTATATACTATTAGTATACGTCTTTCAAAGCGTATAGATCATCATTTAATCATTGACTATGAGTTCAGCATGAACACTAGACAAATCTACGAGAGTCTGCAGTATCTACCACTTTCAACCGTTAGCGTATACCCAGCTGACAGAATTCCTCGTGTATGGTCGTAACTGGCCGGACTCGTAGTTAACACGGATAACCACGACGGACCTGGAGAGCACTGGATCGCCATGTACGTTAATCATCATAGAAAAGAAATGCACTTTGATAGCTACGGGTTACCACCGGTTATACCGCAACATTTCGCACGAGTACGAAGAAACTGCAAGTTCTATCGGTACGGCCTTAAGCAGCTACAGAGTAATACGTCGGATGTGTCTGTACAATTCTGTTTCGTATTACTGCATCTTATGTCGTGCGGCTTCACCATGTCGCGATTTAACAATGTCTTTAGCGATGATGTAATGAAAAACGACATAATAGTACGTGAATATTACAATATTTTAGCCTCTCGACGATCAGACAGTCATGAAAATAAATATATCGGCGGAGGAATCTCCGAGCGAAGATTACCGTGTTTGCAGGGATATTGCATGCGACGGTAAATATTTGGAAAGTGATTTAAATAAAATATTAATTAATTAAAAACAAATACATCGTCTTGCTGTGTCTCTTATTTTATAATTATATATAAATTATAATCGAGGTCTCTTGCGGTACGGTATCATATTCTGCGTCTTTTACTACAGCGCAAGCGCTGCGCGAGGAGCACAGCACAAAGTGGTACGCACGTGCAGAACCGCTGTCATTGCATCCAGAGCTCTCGACACCTAGTTATGATTCAGAGGGAGATTTGTTATCGTCAAACCCTGTGATCCCCGCCAGCAGCATCTTGAGCATTCAGTCCGTCTTTAGCAGTGCACGACGAAAGTCTAAATCAAGAAATCTCAAAATGTAACCGCGATATCTAGACGGCGATCTATCAGAAGCTTTTGTGTGTCGGGCAATAAATAGTACCGAGGATAATGCCGTGTGTCTGTGGACGGAGCTAATGTGCGCGTCATTACGCGAACTGGAGGACGATTTAGATACATTATATATCGAGGAGTACGTTGAGAGGAGGCGATTTGTGATTGAGGACTTGTGCGTTGGGGTGGCTTATATGGTTGTGCGGCATCAAAGGACTGTGCGCGGGGAAATCATCGATGTGAGTGATGACGGGTGCTGCGAGGTGCTGCTGGTCGATTTCGAGGAATCAATATACGTCGATTGGCCGCAGCTATTTCACTCCGAGCCGCCGATTAATACGTTACCGGTGTTGCTCGTGAAGTGCGTAGTATTCGGCCTCGAACATTTTATTGACGAGGACGGAGATCTAGATCGGATCGAGGAAACGTGCGGTAACTATACACTGATCGGCATATGCATGCGTACCCCTGACGGTGCCCACGCTCCATGGGTGCGGGTAATTCATGTTAATCGGACGCGTAGCTGCGGATGTTGATGTGTGGGTGAGTGAGTGAGTGAGTGAGTGATTGAGAGAGAGAAATAAAGAGAGAGTGTGTGCGTGCGTGCGTGCGCGCGCGCGCGCGCGTGTGTGTGTGTGTGGTGTGTGTGTGTGTGTGTGTGTGTGTGTGTGTGTGTGTGTGTGTGTGTGTGTGTGCGTGTGCGTGTGTGTGTGTGTGCGTGCATATGCGTGTATCATGGATTAATATTGTGTCCGTCACCATGTAGTACCGCTGTCGATGCCGCCACCATAAGGGTGAGTTACAAATTTTATTCCAAGTATGTATACACCTTTGCTCCATCCTGCTCTTATCTTTACTCTTCATTGTTCACAAGGATACCCACACCACCTCAATTTACCATCTTCACGTTACCGACACTGTTTAAGCAGAGTAGGTAGCGCCGGCGGTGGAAAAGTGTTAAAGTTAAATCCGATTTATATTTGTTAATGAACAGAACTTTCGTTAAATTCTATCAAGAACTGCAGAACTCGGTTGCATGCCAAGGGAACTCCACTTTTTTTTTTATGCTGACTTTTGATATGTGAACTTCACACACATGTGCCTACCACCTACAACTGTAACGCATGGTTAAAAAGTTGCTTCTTTCCTAGCGGTTAGGACTTTAATTCAGCTCGCCATGGATAAAGGCCGTCACTTTCAACTTGCTATACCAGCTATCACCTTTGGCAAGTACGTTGATGACATCTTCGGAGGGGCGGATGCCACTCAGCAGCTCATTGATATTGCTCAACAGCTCAAGGACTTGTGCATGGCGGGCGGTTTTCCACTCAAGGTCCTTGCTAGTATGTCAACATCACCGTCAGGCTCATCTATCTCGATGGACGACTGCGAAACCTAAATTCTCGGTTTGACTGGGCTTCCTCACGAGGACAAGTTTACATTCTCATCGAGGTTCAACTCAATTCCAAAAATTTTCACCAAACGCCTCGTTCTTTCAGAGGTTTCTCAACTCTTTGATCCGCTCGGTTTTGTCT
>CAWWDW010000390.1:12500-17395 GCA_963942595.1 Cylloceria caligata | reverse complement strand
ACACGTTTTTTTCTTTTTTATAATTTTCTTTTTCGCTCAGTTACGGGTCTCAACAAATGAGACTTCTCCGTCAACTCGGCTACGGATCGCGACTATAGAATTTTATCCAAGCCCGAATCCGCTTTATAAAATTTCGTAAAATTTCTCATAAACTCATCACGCTAGAAACACATTTATGTTCTGAGCGAGTTGACGTGCCTCTTGCGACACTTATTTTTCTTGTTATTTGTTTCACATGCAACGAAATATATTTTATATATTTTTTCGTTTACATGTATTCTCTCGCCCGGAATTGGGTGAGTCGATGCTCGGTATACTTTTATTGTATTTCATAAATATCACCATAAATGGGTTACCACATAAGAGCCATTCGGTCATAGACGTCGACTCGTGGTAAGGATGCGTGAGATATTTGTAAATTCATACGACCAACCGGTATAGACCAGCTAGTGTAGCAAGGGAGTGTAGCAGTGCTGGACTCGGTAGAGCCGCGGACTCGCCTCCTCTTATAGTAACGAGCTGACGCGCCTGCGGTTCGGCGACGCACGGCTTATACACGGGGCTCAAGGCGGCTGCACAAGCGCTGAGAGGCCCGTAGCCGGGTCGCGTGCTCGGACTTAGAGCGAAAAGTAACACGAAAAATAAAATTCAACAAATAACATTTTTTCATGAATAACAAACGCCTGTATACGTATTGACATTTTTCAATAAACAATGGATAATAAATTGTAATTACGTTTAGCGAGAAAAATATTTTTTTTTTCACAAATTATAATTTCGTACGAACAATTTTTATTTGTTGTATCTTTGGTTGTAAATCACGAAATCGGGTCTGAATTAAAACAAATAACGAATAACAAAAATATCGTTCATTTTCTATCATAGATATGAGAAACAAATATCTGAAAAAAAATTCATTCGTAGACCGATCGGAATCTTGATTTTCGACGAAAAAATTAAATTTTAATTCCACTCGTAGACCGATCGGAATCTCGGACTTTGACGAAATGAGAAAAAATTTTCTCCACTCGTAGACCGATCGGAATCTTGGTTTTCGACGAAAAAATTAAATTTTAATTCCACTCGTAGACCGATCGGAATCTCGGACTTTGACGAAATGAGAAAAAATTTTCTCCACTCGTAGACCGATCGGAATCTTGGTTTTCGACGAAAAAATTAAATTTTTATTCCACTCGTAGACCGATCGGAATCTCGGACTTTGACGAAAAAATTAAATTTTTATTCCACTCGTAGACCGATCGGAATCTTGGTTTTCGACGAAAAAATTAAATTTTAATTCCACTCGTAGACCGATCGGAATCTCGGACTTTGACGAAATGAGAAAAAATTTTCTCCACTCGTAGACCGATCGGAATCTTGGTTTTCGACGAAAAAATTAAATTTTAATTCCACTCGTAGACCGATCGGAATCTCGGACTTTGACGAAATGAAAAAAAATTTTCTCCACTCGTAGACCGATCGGAATCTTGGTTTTCGACGAAAAAATTAAATTTTTATTCCACTCGTAGACCGATCGGAATCTCGGACTTTGACGAAATAAGAAAAAATTTTCTCCACTCGTAGACCGATCGGAATCTTGGTTTACGACGAAAAAATTAAATTTTTATTCCACTCGTAGACCGATCGGAATCTCGGACTTTGACGAAAAAATTAAATTTTTATTCCACTCGTAGACCGATCGGAATCTTGGTTTTCGACGAAAAAATTAAATTTTTATTCCACTCGTAGACCGATCGGAATCTCGGACTTTGACGAAATGAGAAAAAATTTTCTCCACTCGTAGACCGATCGGAATCTTGGTTTTCGACGAAAAAATTAAATTTTAATTCCACTCGTAGACCGATCGGAATCTCGGACTTTGACGAAATGAGAAAAAATTTTCTCCACTCGTAGACCGATCAGAATCTTGGTTTTCGACGAAAAAATTAAATTTTAATTCCACTCGTAGACCGATCGGAATCTTGGTTTTCGACGAAAAAATTAAATTTTTATTCCACTCGTAGACCGATCGGAATCTCGGACTTTGACGAAAAAATTAAATTTTTATTCCACTCGTAGACCGATCGGAATCTTGGTTTTCGACGAAAAAATTAAATTTTTATTCCACTCGTAGACCGATCGGAATCTCGGACTTTGACGAAATGAGAAAAAATTTTCTCCACTCGTAGACCGATCGGAATCTTGGTTTTCGACGAAAAAATTAAATTTTTATTCCACTCGTAGACCGATCGGAATCTCGGACTTTGACGAAATGAGAAAAAATTTTCTCCACTCGTAGACCGATCGGAATCTTGGTTTTCGACGAAAAAATTAAATTTTTATTCCACTCGTAGACCGATCGGAATCTCGGACTTTGACGAAAAAATTAAATTTTTATTCCACTCGTAGACCGATCGGAATCTTGGTTTTCGACGAAAAAATTAAATTTTTATTCCACTCGTAGACCGATCGGAATCTCGGACTTTGACGAAATGAGAAAAAATTTTCTCCACTCGTAGACCGATCGGAATCTTGGTTTTCGACGAAAAAATTAAATTTTAATTCCACTCGTAGACCGATCGGAATCTCGGACTTTGACGAAATGAGAAAAAATTTTCTCCACTCGTAGACCGATCAGAATCTTGGTTTACGACGAAAAAATTAAATTTTTATTCCACTCGTAGACCGATCGGAATCTCGGACTTTGACGAAAAAATTAAATTTTTATTCCACTCGTAGACCGATCGGAATCTTGGTTTTCGACGAAAAAATTAAATTTTTATTCCACTCGTAGACCGATCGGAATCTCGGACTTTGACGAAAAAATCAAATTTTTATTCCACTCGTAGACCGATCGGAATCTCGGACTTTGACGAAAAAATTAAATTTTTATTCCACTCGTAGACCGATCGGAATCTCGGACTTTGACGAAAAAATTAAATTTTTATTCCACTCGTAGACCGATCGGAATCTTGGTTTTCGACGAAAAAATTAAATTTTAATTCCACTCGTAGACCGATCGGAATCTCGGACTTTGACGAAATGAGAAAAAATTTTCTCCACTCGTAGACCGATCGGAATCTTGGTTTTCGACGAAAAAATTAAATTTTAATTCCACTCGTAGACCGATCGGAATCTCGGACTTTGACGAAATGAGAAAAAATTTTCTCCACTCGTAGACCGATCAGAATCTTGGTTTTCGACGAAAAAATTAAATTTTAATTCCACTCGTAGACCGATCGGAATCTCGGACTTTGACGAGATAAGAAAGAATTTTCTCCACTCGTAGACCGATCAGAATCTTGGTTTTCGACGAAAAAATTAAATTTTAATTCCACTCGTAGACCGATCGGAATCTTGGTTTTCGACGAAAAAATTAAATTTTTATTCCACTCGTAGACCGATCGGAATCTCGGACTTTGACGAAAAAATTAAATTTTTATTCCACTCGTAGACCGATCGGAATCTTGGTTTTCGACGAAAAAATTAAATTTTAATTCCACTCGTAGACCGATCGGAATCTCGGACTTTGACGAAATGAGAAAAAATTTTCTCCACTCGTAGACCGATCGGAATCTTGGTTTTCGACGAAAAAATTAAATTTTTATTCCACTCGTAGACCGATCGGAATCTCGGACTTTGACGAAAAAATTAAATTTTTATTCCACTCGTAGACCGATCGGAATCTCGGACTTTGACGAAAAAATTAAATTTTTATTCCACTCGTAGACCGATCGGAATCTTGGTTTTCGACGAAAAAATTAAATTTTAATTCCACTCGTAGACCGATCGGAATCTCGGACTTTGACGAAATGAGAAAAAATTTTCTCCACTCGTAGACCGATCGGAATCTTGGTTTTCGACGAAAAAATTAAATTTTAATTCCACTCGTAGACCGATCGGAATCTCGGACTTTGACGAAATGAGAAAAAATTTTCTCCACTCGTAGACCGATCGGAATCTTGGTTTTCGACGAAAAAATTAAATTTTAATTCCACTCGTAGACCGATCGGAATCTCGGACTTTGACGAGATAAGAAAGAATTTTCTCCACTCGTAGACCGATCAGAATCTTGGTTTTCGACGAAAAAATTAAATTTTAATTCCACTCGTAGACCGATCGGAATCTTGGTTTTCGACGAAAAAATTAAATTTTTATTCCACTCGTAGACCGATCGGAATCTCGGACTTTGACGAAAAAATTAAATTTTTATTCCACTCGTAGACCGATCGGAATCTTGGTTTTCGACGAAAAAATTAAATTTTAATTCCACTCGTAGACCGATCGGAATCTCGGACTTTGACGAAATGAGAAAAAATTTTCTCCACTCGTAGACCGATCGGAATCTTGGTTTTCGACGAAAAAATTAAATTTTTATTCCACTCGTAGACCGATCGGAATCTCGGACTTTGACGAAAAAATTAAATTTTTATTCCACTCGTAGACCGATCGGAATCTTGGTTTTCGACGAAAAAATTAAATTTTAATTCCACTCGTAGACCGATCGGAATCTCGGACTTTGACGAAATGAGAAAAAATTTTCTCCACTCGTAGACCGATCGGAATCTTGGTTTTCGACGAAAAAATTAAATTTTTATTCCACTCGTAGACCGATCGGAATCTCGGACTTTGACGAAAAAATTAAATTTTTATTCCACTCGTAGACCGATCGGAATCTTGGTTTTCGACGAAAAAATTAAATTTTTCTTTCACTCGTAAACCGATCGGAATCTTGATTTTCGACGAAAAAATTAAATTATTATTCCACTCGTAGACCGATCGGAATCTTGATTTTCGACGAAAAACTTTAATTTTTCTTTCACTCGTAGACCGATCGGAATCTTGATTTTCGACGAAAAAAAAAAAAAAAAATTCCACTCGTAGACCGATCGGAA
>CAWWDW010000390.1:2500-7500 GCA_963942595.1 Cylloceria caligata | reverse complement strand
AAGTCGCCGTGTCCGGTAATAAACTGAGTTACGTAGTGATCTAGCACAATCCACTTCATCCTCAGTCTATTGGTAACGTTTGGTAGGTATTCAAAGGTCGTCCTTCCTTTCGTGCTGTTGTTCCATCTTGCTTGCCACGTTCGCAAGAGCGAAAGTTGGACTTCCCTCTGTATCGTATCGCTGTTAAGTCCTGGTTCGTATACTGCCCCTTCCAGCTGGAAGGGGATGTTCCTTCTTATCCTGAAGCCACAGCTCCGTTTTTTGGCCTCTAGATCGATTGGGATCGCTCCCGCAACGACCGTCAAGGCGTCTCCAGAAGTTGTTCGATACGCCTTAGCAACCCTTAGGAGTGCCTGTCTTTGGGCTCTCAATAGCATCGTCGTGGTTTGCTTGTTCAGCAGGTCGACCCACCCTTCTGCTGCATATGTCGCTGTTGGGACAAATAGGCCTTTGTACAAGGTGTTTAGGCACCTGTGCCCGAGGCCCCACCTTGCTTTAGCGATCTTGGCTAGAGTGTTGAAGGTGGAACCACACCTGTCGCCAATGCTTTTGACGTGTTCCGTTATTGAGAGCCTCTCTCCGTAGGTGGTTCCCAGGTAGCGTACTACTTTCTTCATTGGAATCTGCTTCCGGTTGATCTTTATTCCTGGGGGACGTCTAATGTCTAGACGGCCCCTTAAGAGAATCATTTCGCTTTTCTTCTCGGAAAGTTGTAGTTTGTGTTCCCTACACCAGTCTTCGACCTCTGTGGCAACAGTCTGTCCCTGGCGCCCCAGGCCGTCACGGGTGTCGCCATACAGCATCACCAGGAGGTCGTCCGCGTAGGCAACGTGTTCCACTTGTAGCTCTTTCAGCTTGCCAAGTAGACCGTCGAACACCAGATTCCAACACGAGGGCCCAAGGATCGATCCTTGTGGGCAGCCTTTAGTCACGGTTTTTGACGTCGTGACACTTTCTGCGGTTATCCGCACCTCTCTATCACGAAAGTAGCTTGCCATTAACCTGAACGTATTTCTTTGACATCCTCTGTTTCGAAGAGCTGTCAGAATGTCCGGCCACCAGACGTTGTCGAACGCTCCGGATATGTCAAATAGCATAGCTATGACATACTTCCTATTCCCTGCCACCGCAAGTTCTCGGAACTTGCGGAGAGCGTCCTCGGTAGACAGGTTAGGTCTGAAGCCATACTGCCTGTCCGAGCAGTATTCCTCATTCCCGAATAGGTCACGGAGCCGTTTGGCTATCAGCTTCTCCATTGCCTTGCCCACCACTGACAGGAGACAGATAGGACGATACGATCTCGGATCTGATTCCTCCTTGTGAGGTCCTTTCTTTAATACGCAAATGGAGCCTATCTTCCAGATCCTCGGGAAGACCCCCCATTTGAGGCAGGCATTATAGAGGCGGGTGAGCTCGTCGAGGATGCCAAGGACAGTCCTCTGGAGCACCTCCACCTCTATTGCGTCAGCGCCTGGGGCCTTGCCACGCTTTAGAGACATTATGGCCCACCTCACCTCCTGCCTTGTGAACGGCTCCGCGTCCGGGGTGTCCGGTTCCGTTCGACATTCTTCTCGTATCCTTCTTTGATCCGGATTGTCGTTTCCCACGATGTCGTCCGGGATGAGCACATCCAAGAGCCGGTGCGCTGTCTGCTCCCACGTTGTTGTTGCTTCTTCTCCAACTGCTGTTATCGAGTTCAGGGCCCTCCTGGGCGAGTACTTTATTGCAGCCAACCTGTATGTCATTCCCCATGGGTCGGCGTTGCCTTCTGTCGTCACAAAGCGTTCCCAGCTAGATCTTTTCGCCTCGGCTATTGCCTCGTGGTAGTCTCTAAGGACTTGTCTATATGACCGTCTGTTGGCGGCTCTTGTGAGCTCGTCGGTTGTTCTTTGAAATCTTCTCCTCTTGGAGACTACCTCCCTTTTTGCCGTCGTTAGCTCCGCCGTCCACCATGGGGTTGGTCTTACGCATTGTTTTCTTCGTGGTATTGCCTTTCTACACGCGCGGACCATCAGGTCCGCGATTCTGCCGGCAAAGAGCTCAGCTTCTTCCGCAGACCGATTTGGGTCGCACTCGTGCGAGAGATCAGCACGCCCATTCTCGATGAGGGATTCAAACCAGTTCCAATTGGCCTTGTGAACCGCAAACCGCCCGGGTCGGGTGATTACCGTGCGGCGGTCAGGGTCGGACAGCTCTATGCAAATAGCTCGGTGGTCGCTTGTTGTCCATCCTTCTTTTACGGTCCAGTTCGCGATCGAAGAGGCAAGCTGCTCAGTTACCAGTGTAACATCGATGTTAGTGCTTCCGGCGGTCGAGGCGAATGTATGGAGATTTCCAGGTTCATTCGCCACCGTCAGGTTGCATTCTGCTATTAGCTCTTCGAGGCGTCTTCCCCGTGTATTCCGTTCACCTGCCATGTCCGACCCCCACAGCGGTGACTTGGAATTCGTGTCGGCGGCAATTATGATTTTTTGGTTCTTCAGCTTCTGGAGAATCCCTCTGAGGTGCACGATGTATGGCTCAATGGGGTGAGAATACTTAAAGTACGTACTGATCATGTACAGTCTTCCTGGCGGGCCCGTTATCTCTACGCACACACAGTTCGCGGTACAGAACTGCGTAAGTTTTAAGATCGTAAGATTTTTGTTGAGTACTACAACTGCCGCTCCCGGTATTTCCTCTCTTACGTGTCCGGTGATGACTTCATATTGGCCCCACTCCGTTACCTTTCCTCGGTAATGGTATGGTTCCTGAAGAAGTATGATGTCCATTCCTTTGCTCAAAGCAACTTCTCTAAGTTCGTTAGAGACAATGCTGGCTTTTCCGGCATTATGTTGTAGTACCCTGTATGTTCGTTCATTTCTAGTGTCTTCCATAATCGGTGTTATTGATTATTCTTTCCCTTGCCATCACGTATGATGGGCAGGATTTGCTGTTTCCTGAGTGATCGTTGGGTCTTCTAGCTCTTTTGCAAGCTGCGCATCTCCTTGGATCTTCCTTGTTCGGACATTCTGCCGATTTGTGTCCCCCCGATGCACAGTGTGCGCAGGTCGTATCCTGCGCCCTGCAGGCATTGGCTATGTGCCCGTGCCCTTGGCACTTGTAGCACCTGCTGGGATTTTGGTAGTCCTGGACTTTGCAGGATATCCACTCGAGGTAGATGCGCCTTGTTTCAAGCAGTATCTCTCGGATCCTTGGTGATACTTCCACCACAGCATTTGTTATATCACTGTCTTTTCTTCCCGTCTGAAATCGAAGCTGGAATTCTTCCGAGAAGTCCTCCAATGGAATTCCTCTGGCTTCGAATTCGGGGTTCTGATGGTAGACCCACTGTGCAAACCCATTCTCGACCGCGGCCCTGGGTGCATCATAGACGATGATCTTCGGCCTTTGTTTTTGGAGATCCTGCACAAGAAGGCCGCTTTCCGCTATTTCGGTACTCTTCTTGAGTTTTTCCACGTCCTCGGTACCAATTGTTTCTATGGCTAGGCCGTTGTTCCTGATTTTCCTTATTCTGCGGATGCGCACCATCTCCGCCCTGGGGTCGAAGACCTCCATGAGCCTGTGCATCGTGTCCTCGCTGCTCCCTACGGCGTCTCTGTGAGCCGGGTAGACAGTGACTACCAATGGTGTGCTGGGGCGTCCGTTCATTTCGTGTGCTGTAATTGTGGGAGGAGCAACTCTCTGTTGGACCTTCCTTACCGCAGGTGTTGGCCTCTTCGGCACTGAGTAGATAGGGACAAGGTGTGGTTTTATGTTAACTCTCTTTCGAGAAGGCTGTACCTCGGGTTTCCCCCAACCAGCACTGTTAACTCACGTCCGGTGGTCGACGGATAATACTGAAACTAAACCCACCATCCGGCTCCTTCTCACTGCCGTAAGCCTTGTATACAGTTTGTCGTATTTTAGCGAGGTTTAGCCACTCGATAACTCGAATGGTTTGCATTCGTCTGTTCCGAGTGTATCCAGGGAACACCTCGCGGAGGTACTCGCTCCCAATAATCTCAACACGTCAATATTGGGCAAAGCCGCTAGATTTATAGCATTTGCCATTACTAACTGGGCCAAGTGAATGGCCTCTAACATCTACCCTCCTTCGATCCGCTTTGCGGTATCGATGGGCTCAACTAAGGTAGTGGACAGAGGACGCGTCAACCATACTAACCGGTCCGCCTCTCACGTGGAACCAGTCCAGCGTGCGTCTTGTGCTTTAGAGAGGTGAGCCGCCAAAGGCGGGTATACTCTCCACTCTTAAGCGGGTTTTTGACTGTCAGAAGAACTCATCCCGTATCGGGGTTGAGTCTTCATTGGAGGATGCAAAAGAAGGGAGGAAGTTAATCCTCCCTTCGTCAATTGCACCTCCTCGTTCGATTTTGGTTTCAACACATATGTGTCAGCGTTCGACAGGGCATGAGCCCCCTTTCAGTCTCACCGCTCTCGCGTGTGAGCATATCGTTCGAACCCCCGCACACCCGACTCAACTCTGCTTGCGCGCGAGTGGTCAGTGGAGGGGCGCTGTGGTAATTGGTTTCGCCCCGAAGGGCTTATCCAGGCACGCCGCGGGGAGGCTTACCAACAGACTTCATGTGCCCAGTAGATAGGGACAGAGGGAATCTCGTTAATCCATTCATGCGCGTCACTAATTAGATGACGAGGCATTTGGCTACCTTAAGAGAGTCATAGTTACTCCCGCCGTTTACCCGCGCTTGCTTGAATTTCTTCACGTTGACATTCAGAGCACTGGGCAGAAATCACATTGCGTCAACACCCGCGAGGGCCATCGCAATGCTTTGTTTTAATTAGACAGTCGGATTCCCCTAGTCCGTGCCAGTTCTGAGCTGAGCGTTGAATGGCGGCCGAAGAGGACGACCAAGACGACCGAAGCCGCCAAGGAAGCCTCGCAGCAAGGAAGATCCGCGGGAGGCCAAGGCACGGGACCGAGCTCGGATCTCCAACGGAAATCCCCGTGAAGAGATTCCCATCGTTCACCTCGCCCAGGC
>CAWWDW010000388.1:0-21976 GCA_963942595.1 Cylloceria caligata | reverse complement strand
ATCGTATGTGGTATTTTGTCTCATGAGGCTAGTCGGCTCGTTGTGCTGTTTCGTCTCCGCGTGCCACTACGTTCGGAGCTTTCGGTCTCTCTTATTGGTTGACGTTTTCACGCCGAGCTGCAGCATTATAGCTCTGGAGCCGCGTTCGCGTTTTACTATAGTTTAAAGCACACAGGGAAGAAATACAGACGCGGGGGTGTCGGTATCCACGGAGAGCTCGTCGGGCCGATGTGTGCAAAGACCGTGGCGAGGTGGTGGCGGATTCTTCGGTTGGTTATAAAAGTTATCCCAAACCCAGGAGCCAGTTAGTGTGAGACACTCTAGAGTTCGGCAGCACTCTAACTACCCGACAGAATGGTTAGTTTAAACGCTCTCACGTACTACCTCCACCTCCTTTCTGACTCCCTCGCTGAAAATTGCGTTCGCTATGCCCTGCGTTGTAACTAAAGTGGTGTTTATAGAATCTGAAATAGTCTCGCATTCCTACCGCGTTTTTATTCTTTTAATTATCTATTGTTTCCACAATCGTACGGGGATAATAGTTTTCTGCAAAATTTTCAAAGTTGTGGTCTCCTATTCTTTTGGTTTACAGTGCTATTTATGTTTTAGCGAATTTTCACCATTGCCAAGATTCAAAATTCGTGAATTAATCCTCGGTGTTTATTGTTTCAGGATGAGGAACAAGTTAAAAGTAAGTACAACGATTAACTTAAAGTATCACACGTATTATATGCATTTTCCTTTCATTAACTGTACATTTGGTGCTTGACAGAGTATTATAAATTTTTTTCAATAATATTTTTTATTTAAAAACGTGTGAAAAATTTTTACGATCAATGAACTCGATCGATTGTTACTTTATCGTACTTTCTGTCGTTGTGAATTGCAATTTCTTGGATTCAATTAATTTGCACAAAAATTTTGCTTCTTACAGTGAAAAAAATGCTCATTTTTATCTCAAATTATATGGATTGCATTGTTAAAAAAATATTTTTGTACGATCTTTTGTCATAAATTTAAGTTACAGAAAAATATTTCGTTCCGTAAAAAGCTGTCAAATATTTCTCTGGTTGTTTCTTAAGTTACAGTACAATACAGCGATCCATATAATCCACCGTAGTAAAGTGCAATAGATCAACGATTCAAGAGTCCACCTTGCATCCTAGTATCGTATTGTTCGATGTACAAGAGCAACGCGAAACCACAATGAGATAATGTTTCAATCGATCGGTTCCTTTGATAGTTCTCTTATACACTTCTATGTCTATAAAATTTTCATTGAGTAGGCGAAAGACTCGGTAGATTCGAAACTTTCATCGTGCTCGCGATGATGCCGCCCGATTAGCTTCTGGTAATCAGATTGTAGCATCTCAGTTTCGAATTGGGTTGCTATGCGCAGTCACGATTTACATCTACAAAGTCCGATATTAAACCGATCTTGGGGTTACAAACGTGCTGTTTGAAGTTGCAATGAACAACTCTCTCGCGCGTTCGTTCGTTCTCTTTGTCATTGGTTTAAACTTTTCAAAACGTTTGTACTCGTGATAAAGTAACGTCACAAATTTTTCAAATTTACCGCGTTCCTATCTGCGTCAACGTGGTTAATTTATTATTAAAAAAATGGTTTGTTCGTCGCGAAAGATGAACTAATTCGTTAACGATAATTACCTATCCATCAAACTGTATAATACATCTTTGGCGATGTATGTTGTGTACGCGATGCTTACGTACCAATAGGGTTTATTGGGACTCAATTGGCGTAATGAAACGCAGAAGGAATTTTATTTTCGTTCGATTACTTTTTATTGTCTCTACGTTCTTTTTTGTGCATGCGGCTAAGCATTCAAGTATAATAACGTTGTTTTATACGAGCGAGTACCGGGAGCAACAAATTGTCAACAAGATCCGATACGGAACAGGCTCGAGGCTATCGAGTGCACGACGCAGCGGTAACAGTAGCTGCAACAACACACAGAACCACTGTGGTTTATAGAGGGATGGTCGTTACACACCAAGTTGAGTCGTTTCAAGCCGAGATCCCGTGTGCGAAATTCGTTTTATGTCGTTGAGAGACAACGACTTCGCCGCCCTGACGCCAATGACTCTCTACTGCTGCAGCAAAATATAACTGCGTAACACCGAGGCAAACGTAGACCGAAAGAAACAACGACGAGATATTATTCTCCGTTCGATCGTTGCGAACATTTCTCAGAGATAGTAGAATCGCGTCTGACCCACTCGAGACTTTGACCACTTCGATGTATACGAGTGCTGGCTTTACTCCACGGCAGTTGGTATACCTGTAGTGCTTCCCGAGTGGAAAAATTGCATGTTTGTTCAGGCGTTCTGTGTTTAAAAAATAATAATAATAAGATAACATCGATAAAGTATTTTTGCGATTGAGAATATAAAGAAGCTGCCATATGTACTATTGTAACAAATAAGTTTCACCGGGTAAAGAAATAAGCTAATGGTAAAATAGATTTTGGTTAAGCGAGTTATGGACATTTGTGCCAAAACTAGTTTCTGTTCACTTGCGTTTGTTAAAATTGGTAACGATCTAGTTTCATTTGGTAAAGTATGCTCAAAGTTACGCAATTTTACGTGGAAAATGAAAAAAAAAACTAGCTCGCAACGTTATAATCAAGCCATTTTCTTTGCCACTGTATATTACGAATAAAAAAAAAACCAACGAGTCGGAACTTTAATGCAGTTGAAATTTGAAAATGATTGACGGTTTTGACTTTGAGACTCGTCGGACAAACTAATGACTTTCAGCGTCTATCTCTTTTTAGCTCAACCACGCGGCAGACGCTTCTTTCTCGCACATTGACTAATGCGTTTAGCATAGTCTCTCTCCCATTACTCTCCCGCAGCTTTGACACAAATATTCTTGAGGAAATACCGTCTTAAAAAATTCAACGTTTTTTTTTGGCAAATAATCAATGTTGAGTTCTATTTTAAAAAGCAGTTGGTCGCTATCGTAAGCTGTAAATTAGTTTATAATGTGGTAAAAACGAGAAAACAAACAAACAACAACTGATAACGAATATAAGTCAGAAACCGAAAGTACAGTTTCTAATTATTCACTTGAGTCTTTTTCCATAAACATCTAAAAAATTAATAAACATTAAACATTTAATGTTCATTAAATTAATGGACATTTTACGAAGCCGCCAAAGTAATTTCGGAGAAACTGTTCAATTTAAAATTGTGAAGAATGTTCTATTAACTACAGCAAAAATTTAATCAAAAGTAAATTTTTACTTATTTTACTCACGCGCGATATATCACAATAATTCATTTGCAAAATAGCCTATGATATGAAAATAAATAAAACTTAATTGAAATAAAATACCAAAGCGAAAAAAATGTATCGTAGAATAAATAATATAAGCGAACGTTTAATATAAGTTTTTATTGAAAGCAGCGTACCGAGATATTTTCCAATCGGTATTTGCAGATATGATACTAATTCAGTATACTTGCGCAACTTTCGCAACGCCGCTAGAATTCTGTCTCGATAAATAAACATCGATCCTACGACTGGATGATGTATATTATTTATGCATCGTTGGCCATCGATGCTGTGCCACTGCGAGATATTTATCTGGTTGGCTGTGCTGGACACGAATTTGAATTGCCTATTGCGTAAGCGTCATCGTCGTCGTCCTCGTTGATAAAAATGGAATCGGGCTGTCGCGCGTGGTGTTATCGTTTCTCGCCTCAAACTCTAGAGTTTGAGAGCTCTAGAGCTCTAGAGAGCTCTAGAGCTTCCGTTGCCAACAGTTTTTTTTCCCCATTTTTTTAATATACGCCATTGCCTCTTTCTTATATATCTCTTTTTTATTTTATTTATTATTTCAGTGCTCAGGAGAGCTTTCTCCATGTTCGATTCGACCAAGTCTGGAAAAATCGAGAAGGAAAAAGTGAGGACGATCCTGAACACCCTCGGGCACACTTTCGACGACCAGGAACTCGAGGTTCTTCTCGAGAAGGAGGACGAAGATGGTACGTGTCGATGATTTATGTTACTCGCACAATGCAGGCAAGCTCTTAACACGTGTTCATGCCAAACGACGTGATAAGTGAATGAAGATGTATTTATAGAACAGTGTTATACGCAAACGATGTCACATATATAATTCTTTGAAAAGCGATCATCGTATCATAGATACCTTCATCTATTATGTCTTTCAAGGTGAATTCTGTATTAATCATACAATTCCCGTGCTCTTAAACTATCCATACACGATAATACAATTGCACCTCCGCGTCAAATCGATTTATCGATTCCACCTGCTGGTTGGCCAAATAAAGAATCAAATAGCATATTACATACGTTCGTGGAGGAATCTGGGCTCAATAGCTTTTTGTTTTAAAAATCGTTGATAAGAAACGCTTAAACAACTTTTTATATAATTAATTAGTTAAATTGAATCTAAATTCGGACATTAGCTGCAAATTTATTAAATAAAATTACAGTTTGTGTAAAGTATATTTATATATCGAGATATTTGATTTTCTTTTTATCATGGTTTTAGAAAAAAAGATTGTACTCGTTAAAATTTCTTGCATTTCTAAAAAAAATTTCATTAATTCAATAACAATACTATCTCGAGTTTTCACAAATATATCTTGTAATGTCAATTCTATTTCTAAATCATATTATACAATTCTATATGATACTGAAGTAATAATTAAAACGTTTACCTGATAATATATTATTCTTTAAATCTCTGTTGATTTAAAGATGCGGAGTTGACAATTCCATTTATGTTTGTGGATGAACGTAATTGATTGAATATTTTTTTCAGATTGAAACGTTCAATTTATATCAACGTTTAACATTTGTTTAAGTCAAATCAAATCCTTTAAAATTATTTAATTGCTAAATGATACAGCGATGAACTAATTCATTAAGAGCCTATCATTTTTAGCAACCCTCGGAGACAATTTTAGATACGATGAGTTTTTCGCAGACTTATCGGTTTTACTTGCTTCGTAAACCAATCTCACTTCAAATAGACCTGCTAATTGTTTTCACTTTCTCTTGCTTTCATTTCTTTTACATTCCAAAGATAGATCGAACGTATACGGCACTTGAATTTGAGCTGTTTCGATCGAGTAGTTCAAGAGTTATGGAGATTCAAATTGTACCTCCCCCTCCCACACATAGACATATACGTTCGGACACTTCCTGTAAACTACAGTTTAAAGGAAAGAATAGTTTGCTTTGATGCGATTCTTCGAGAGATGGGCGTTGTCCTTTTTTTTTGTATACTCTCCTCCCTGGTAGAAAATTCGTATCGTTACTTCCAGGGTAGATATGGTTCTTATCAGGGCATCATTAAAACGCTAAATATTTTCTACTCGGACTGTAGGATAAAAGAATTCGAAGCAAGGGGACGTAACTTCTAAAAGAGGATTACTATCGAAACTTTCGATTGGATATCTCGGTTGCATTGTTTTGTATCAATATGAATTTGTTCGGAATATACGGGACGCAGTGGAAATACAGTATTAGCATTTATAGGTTTGTGCTTCTGTTTCTCGTAGAAGCATTAGAGGTGAAATCGAGAGCCAGTTGACTCAACGTTTCCGTGGAAACTTATGCAGCGTTATACCCGCAGCACATAAAGTGTTTGGACAACAAACATCATTCCTAGAGGCAGATATCGCGAGCACCGAAATATATCAGAGAATAAACTACACCGGTAGTCAGATCTACGTATACGTAAACACTGGAGCATTGCATTGATATATATCCAGTACGTATAGCTATGTCGGTGTAAGGGCAGGAGATCCTATGCCTTAAGTAAATTGAAATGGTCATGAGCAATGAGCGTGCTGGCTCGATGTAGCTGGTAATGGTAATGCAAGTATGCATAAACATTTGGTATTTAATCGGCGAGCTTCGCCCGGTGTATTCACGTGCAACGTTAGCATAAATAGGTGCAGCAGGGTTGTAGGCAATGTCTGCATTAGGTACACGTGAATTGATATATGTAGCACTTTCTGTTTTATCATATTGTAACACGTTCATCCGCTGTAACAGATGAAATACTGTTTTTGAGCAAATTGTAAAGAATATTGGACGAAGATGTATTGAGTTTAATTTATCCAAACGTAGTGCACCTATCGTTTCTATTAAAGATTTATTATTTTAATAGATTATATGATCTACATAATTTTAAAAAATTTATTGTCGATGATACGACTAAAATATTTTTTTATCAATAAATTAATTTTTGGAATAATTCAATCTCGATAACTAGCAATCGCTTCGGCATCAGCAAAAGGATATTTATTTAAATTCTACCTCGTAGTCTAATGAAAAAATATAAAAAATACGACTTCAGCATCAGCAATGGGATATTTGTTTAAATTCTACTTGGTAATCGAATGAAAAAGTATTAAAAATACGACTGTTTACTAATTAAGTTAAATTAATTAATTATGAATAAATATTCGAAAGAAATTTTAATAAGCAATTCCTTTGAACAACTGAGCCAATTTTTATATAATTTTTGTCCGACCAGTCAGTTGGATTATTCTTAATTCAAATTTTTTTTATTGACAATGAATTTGTTAAGATTTTCTTAAGTCAAATATTTCTAAGATTGAAACTAGCCTAAATTTATTGTGTTTTTCTTGTATATCGTTAAAAGCTTTTAGAAAGTAAAAAGCTCACTATAATATGCCATTTAAAAAAATGTGCTGTAAATCCTTTAAAAATACTAAAAATTCACGACAAGAACTTGAAAGGATGCTCAAGTAACATTCCAAGGGCAGATTTTCAACGAGATTCTGAACAAACACTTAAAACATAAAAGCCATTCATGGGCACACGTCGTTCGGACGTGTCGTAAAAGACCATAACTGGCAGAATCTGCAGTTCACCTTCAACCAATTTCGCTGATATGCTCGAACGAGTATGCTGCGACGTGACATAACGAAACAATATTATCGAGGGTGAGAGAGAAACGTCGAGGTTTCCACGACGTACTGCTGCTAGCGAGCTAGGTTAGCTCTCGGCATTCTGTGGAGATTCTCGTTAGCCAGTATAACGAGAAGCACTATATCGGTGTTTCGCTTTACACGGGATATAGTGGGATCGCAGGGTGACCGCGTGTGGATACAAGGAAGCTGAAGCACCGCGGTCCACGGGAGATCTCGCTAGAATGCATCCTTGTACAAAATAGGTCTTGCTGGCTTGTCGGTTCCCACGCATCTCTCTGTACAGCGTCGTTTAACTCTCGTGTAATCGGTGAACCTCTAACCCAGCTAGCTTCTAAATTAGTCGTAATCCTAGGCTTGTAAGTAGAGAGACAATGCCGATGAGCAGAGAGACAAAAGCCCACCAAAGTCGCCGTTAGGTGAACATACTACCGGGACATTCAGAGGTAGCCGATAGCGGGGCCGTTTAAACACTTCTCTATCCGTCTGGTGCGGGAAGGATAACGGCCTTACGATCTCACTGTCCATGTGGAACGCGCGTTGGACACCTAAGGCTTGCATTATCATTCCAAACACGTCGTACCCATCAACGCTTGAGGGAGTTTCACCCTCGATCAATGGCCTTGTACAGTTGATTCAGATTTAATCCCTCTTCCGCGGCGTACACGGATATAGCGGTGACGTTATATATGCACATACCCATGTACCGACGACGCTTTGGAAACTGGTAAAAGCAGCGTTGGTAGTCCGAGGAATATCCAACCGAATCGGAGATCGAATTCGAAATGCAATTATCGCTGTCGAGCTCGTACGATCGAATAACGAAAGGGAGAACGACAGGGGTACATATAGATGGAGACTGGAGAATTAATTTCGTAGTTTAATTCAACGATCATTGCATGTGTCCTATCACGTCGTTGCGCCAGTTGTGAACACGGCTTCGTGAATATGGCACTGTAATTGCTGATGGGTTTTACCGTCGCATTTGTTTTTTTTCGCAGGCAGTGGCGTACTGAACTTCGACTCGTTCCATCGGTTGGCCAGTCATTTCCAGGAGGAAGACGACGAGGCACTACAGAAGGAGCTCAAGGAAGCCTTCCGACTCTATGACAAGGAGGGCAATGGATACATTCCGACAAGCTCGCTACGAGAGATTCTTGCTGCCCTCGATGATCAGATAACCCCCGATCAGATGGACGGTATGATCGCTGAGATTGACACCGATGGTTCCGGTACCGTGGACTTTGATGGTGAGCATCAATCATTGTTATTACACGTGGAAACGTCGAGTGGTAAAACTAGATGCACGAAGTTTTTAGCTTTTGAATATACGAGGAGAAATACTTGAAATACAAGAAAGTTTCACGAGGAGAATGGTGTAAAGTTCCAGTTCCATTATATGGAGAAGAAAAGCTCCGGAACGACCACAAGTTTTAATTTTCTTGCACCCAGAGTATTCTGGCAACGAGGCCAGTACAGAGAATAGCTTGGACTCGAGCGGTGCGGCCAACGGACTGAGATTTTAATTGCAACAAAAGCTCGCCTGTGGCCTTGCGTACCTCCTGGAGTGCTCAGTTTTCTCTCTGATACATATGAAAGAGACCGCATCGCCAAGATTTAATTACTACCCGGCTTTGTGCAACCATTCGTCTCTGCTTTCTCTGTGCTTGGTGATTCGAGGCACAAGGCAATGTACGAACTATCCTTTCTCGGTGTATACCCGTTAGCTATAAAAAGTACGAGAACCTCAGTCCACGAGGAGATCTGCGTCGCCTTGCGAGAGTATCATTAAGCTACAGACATTTTGATATCAAGCATCAAAGCTCTCGGTACTCCTTCCTAACGGCAGGGAGCCGGAATGAGTGGCAACGGGCGCGATGTATTTGCTATGGGGCGACCCACTTGCTCATCCGTACTATCCTCTTCTCCATTTTCCTTCTCCTCGAAGATTATGACACTGCACGTACATCACTACATACACGAACGTCCACAAAAGTTCGTATGCAAAATGCCTGATTTTCTTCCTATTTCCGTTGCTACGACGCTTGGCTTGTTCTTCACTAAGAAACAGAAGGACCGGATTTAAATAATTATTATAACAATATTCATGGCATTAAAATTGAAATCAAGATAAGCTCTAGAACATTAAGTTGATTTTTACTAGCTGAATTTATTAGTAAGTACCGCTTGAACCTCCTTAAATTTTACGAAATACACTTGTCTTCATTCTCCATCAATGTTGCTGGCATATATGTTGCACCTCGACTATTATCGTCATTAATATCATTATAATAGGAAACTATTATCGCGAAGCTCATCAGTTTAACAACGGGCATTCAAAGCGTCAAAGTGAAGCAGCGACTTTGAAGCACGAGCCATCCACCTGAGGGGAGAGACAATTAAAATTTAATTGCGCTTTTCCTCTTAATTATCTCGTGACACTTGTCGTGCTTGCCGCACTGTCCGTCCAATCTCTCGTGAACTTCCTGGTCTACGGGTAGAGATTGGCACTCTCAAAGTCATCTTGACTCGCCAACTTATCCCTTTGACTATCTGCTCCTTCTCGCGTGTTCTTTCATGCGTTCGATCCTTCAAACAGCAAACGAAAGTCATGATTGTTCGGAGTTCGAGAACCATCATCGCGACATAACGAGCTTCATCATTAATTATGCCTGAATTGTTCATGTCCTGTCGTTATTGCAGCTAACAACAGTTTCACGTTTAATTTATCAGTTGAAATAGTGTGCGGCAACCGCGTGTAGTCACCTGACCAGCAAATTATTAGCTTCTGTACCACAAGTATTGTACATAATAAACCGGTAAACTCGGGTGAACTATAGAATTTATAAATTTGTTGTCACGAAAAATAATTAAATCGGATCAATACGATTGATTTATCTTATTTTTAATATCAAATAAAGAGCTTTGTTACTTTCAAAATTTATTTCATCAGTCCATTTGTAATTCTAAACTGTCTACAATTAGCTTCACGTAACAAAATCTAATAAAATTTTAAAAACTTATCTTCGTAAAAGACAAATTTGAAAAATGCAACAATAACTCAGAACAACGTATTCGCATTCAGAACAACAGAAAATTCGTGTCGTTAGCATAAAGTGTTAATAGTACATACAGAGAGGTTAATAATAGTGAGCGTTTAAGCTTTGTCATCAACGTCACACACACGTTTTGTTAGTTCTCGGCAAAGTTGTTGAAGCACTTTTGCGGGTGACGTTGCTTTCCCTCTTGTTATAAGGGCACAGCATAGTGCGAATGACGTCTCAGCTAGTTCGCTCCGTAGACCTCTCAGGCCAAGTCGTTTTATTGTGACGTGACAGAACGTCGTCACGAATAATGTAGATTATGTTGACGAAAGTTTATCGCTTGAATGTGAAAAGCGTACAAGACAATCGCAAAATCTATAAAGTTTGCTGGTAACCGTTTTCGCCTTCTCTTTGCCGTTCTTCTAATGGATTTCAAGCTCAAAACTATAATATCCGCCTTTATTTTATTATCGTTTTGATGTTCTTATTATCAGTTATATATTTTCAAGTTCCGCTATCTTTTTTTTCCAGAATTCATGGAGATGATGACTGGCGACTAAACGGGAGGCTAAGGAATGTAATTCTATAATTATCTGCGCATCAGCTGCATGTCATTTAGATGCATCCACGCTTCAAGAGTTTTTTCAACGTCACATGTCGAAGATTCTTCGAATATAAATATTAATACTTGGCGTTCGGACGTTACCGCGACCCTTGATATGTTCTGTCATCGCGATGAATCTAATCTCGTGAATGGTAAATGTATTTTTAAAAAAATATTATTTCCATTGAATCAATATCCTGTTATGTTCAAAGAAAAAGAAAGAAAGTAACATATTTATTCTATACTCTTGTACGAGCGTATTTTCGTTGTGATAAACATTAATGGATGTTCAAGTCACCACCGTATTGTGGTAAAATACATTTTCTTTTTAGTTAAACAGTTGGGAAATTTACGAATAGAAGATTTTTATTTAGCTATTTACTTTATCAAAGCACGGGGTTGGCTTCAAAGCTCCTAGATTAATTCTGAAACAGACGCTGAAAATACGCAGATTAAAGGGCTCTCCGTAAAAAGATACGGTGAACGAATGAAATTGTGAGGCGGATGGAACAATAGCACCAGCAATGAGAATATAAGAACGGTATTGTCCAGGAAATCTTTTATTTTGCCAGTGCATGGGACGACGTCAAAATCTTTCGGCTACAACGTGCGAAATTCTTGTTTAAATATTCATTGTTCCATTCCGTGAGCACACGAACCTGGTGACGTCGAGGAACGTGCGAGAGTGTGACACGACTGTGCATTCTCCACGCGGTCCTGTGCACAAACTACAGCAGCAGATACCGTACTCTCGAATGTTGAGGATTTAAAGCGCTATAAGCGTAGTCTAGAGCTTCAAGCTGTTTCCACTAGATTGTGGATGAAATCTAATGGCCCGAAGAGTCGCCGACGGCTAGGCACTGCTCGACCGATTCACTTCGCACGTCATGGAACACAGTTATGCAAAACAATGAATGAGAATACCATGAACACTGTGCGAAATACTTTTTTTTTCACTTCTTGCTTTATTGGGTTTACGGATACAATGAGGGTCAAGGTAAGGTTTATCTTTGACCGATACGAAGACAGGATTCTGTTTCTGCAGGACGCAATTTAACAAATGGTCATCTGATTACGGTAATCTTATAATTGTGAACCTCTCCAAGATGAAGCTCTGGTAAGCCCGATTCAGCAGATGGAGATTCACCGATTCACCACATACCCAACTCACCAGGGATCAAGAACGAGGCTTCTCGATCAGATTGACGATTGGATTAACTCTCACAAGAGGCAACTCACCAATGTCGTACTCTTCAAAGGCCATGCCACCAGTGATCAAGAATGAGACTTTCCGCTTAGATTGACGATTGGGTCAACTCACCGAAGAGGCGACTCACCATCGGCTAACTCACCAAGCTCTGGAAGCTATTACGAACGAAGTTTTCTGTGTAATCTGATGATTGGGTCAAATTACAAGATGTTTGACTCTTCGTGTTAGGCTACATATATAGTCAGTTCGCGCGGAAAGCGTAGTTTGTAATTGCTGGTGAGATGGGCGTTGGCGAGTTGATCCATCGTGAGTAGGCTCTTTAGCGAATTGTCATTCTGGTGAATCGTTCTGACGAGAGTTTCGTCTCAGAGAGTCATCACGCGGAGAGCTTCGCAATTATGAGATTACTGTTGTACGTTTACCGTTTCGTGAATTGCATCCTGTAGAAACGGGATCCTTATTATACGAGACGTGCATACAATACCCAAAGAGATCTATATAAAGAATGTATAGATATATTAGACACTATATTCATTCATAAAGAAGAGTAAGGAATGAATCGAGGGTCCATATTTGGACCTTTGCCCGACGATATTGGTACCTATACCTCCCGCGTTTTAGCTTGAAGCTCCGTGTATTCTTTTATAAAGTACGATCAACTTGTCGCGTTTCCGTAGAAATTCTCTTTGTCCTCTTCAAACATTTATAACGCAGACTCGGCTTTATCGGGTAGTCGACTTTTCTCTCTTTTCCACTCTGTCCAGATTACATAATGTCTCCTGAGGTCTGATGAATACGATTGCAAAAGCGTTGAAACATTGACGTAACCTATAGCGTTATTTATGGAAAGGGAAATACAATTTCTCTCGTGTTTCTTCGCGTGATAAGTACCAAGATAAGAGCAGCGTTGACTGCGTGCGTACGCCAGTATTCGATAACATTTCTCTCCTGCTGAAGCCTTGCCATTGTCGCAAACATGCACCCTGTGGATTGGTGAAGCGACATTCAGGTCGACTATCTAATGAGACTAACAGTTTGCCATGTGTTGACGTAAACGATCGGTAGAACCGGGTTTTGAGAATGTCGTGTTTGTCTCGAGGTTCCAACGAGCACAGAGAAACGCGTTTCTGAAATCATTACAGCCCACACGAGGCGGTGCTTGTGAAGTATTTGAGTGGTTTCAGATTCCCAATACCAACAATTGCCGGATTCGACCCGTAGCATTTTCTCTCTCTCTCTCTCTCTCTCTCTCTTTCTCTCTCTCTCTCTCTCTCTCTCTCTCCCTCTCTCCCTCTGCTTCATCCACCCATTAATTTTATCAATGTGCTTGTGCGACGTAGCGGTAGAAGTCACGTCCAAAGGATCAATAAGAAACCCCCCGGTGCAAAAAGTATCTAAAAGTTACACTTTCTATGATATTCGAGAAGCAAGAACAGTAATATAAGCAGGAGAATTGCAAAATTTCGACGATAGATAGCATGAGAAGAAAACCCCACTTTCTGATTTATTTAGCTTTTAAAATCGCCCAATTTTCCCGCTCTTGGTATTACACTCAACGACGAGTACGATATACGGAACTTCGGTGCAGCGATGCTGCAACTGTGGTCCTCACGATTTTCCTTAGATTTCTCAGAGCGATACGATGTTTCACTGGAATGGAGAAATTATGGGTCGTCCAAGTGGATTTCGCTTGGATACGTCTGACCTACCAGGGAAGATTGCTTCAGATATCAGGGAATTCTCGAAGGTTGATTCTAACGCGGGTTATTTGATCTCTGAGAACCTTAAAATTTATAACGCAATCTCGAATATTGTATTTCCCACGAATTCAAAAAACTTAAAGTCCGGTCAGTGCAGAATCGTGTGAATAGCCGTACGGAATAATATATTTTATTTATATTAAAAGTTTACACCTAAGCTGTCAATGGAGAATTCTGAATTCTCTAAATAAATTTTCGATATTCAGGATGATTGTCAAAGGCAAAATTAACAACAAAACAAACATAGACCCCCTATGCGTTTTTGATGTTTTTCTAATTAAAACAAAAGATGCGAAGGACGTAACCACAACTCGTGATTTTGTAATCCCATTTTTATTTATGTAAAGTCGTAGTCGTGAGATTACTGAGGTAAAGTTTTGGAATTTTTGTAGAATAATTGTGATCAACGTTCCCCGCGAAGAATTAAAAGAATTTTTAACGTCACGCCATAAAATACAAGTTTAACCTACGTAACGTGCTCACGAGATGGCGTTGTGTGAAACAGACTTTCGCAACAAGCAGTCTCTCTTCTTGACCGTATTGTCGCCACAGGCGCTCTGCAGTTCGGCTACCTCAATAGTTTGACAGATTGTGTACTTCTCGGTACTTTTGATATCAAAGTTATCGATAGTTGAGATGCGTAGATTTCTACGCTGCAGTTGGATAAGATATAGTTAGAAATGCGATCACAAACTATTGTTATGAGATGCTAGCGATAAAGCGTATAAGCGAATTAGTGTTTATAACCACATTCGTTTATAAGCATTCGTTGTGACAATTTATCAGTATATTCCTCATCAAAAATCCGTTAAAATCATTGACTCTGTGAACATTTTTTTGTTGCTATGTGCGACCTGATGCATATTTTAGTCGATACACATTTTTTATAACCAATGGTTTGTTCTTATCTCATCCGAGTTATGAAATAAGGTCACGAAGGCGCTGCTGTACTGAATTACTCATTCTCTATTGACTAATGCAATGTGAGTCTGTCTGTACGTGTCAGACTAAAAAGAATAATTTATTAATCAGTCTGTAGACAAAAAATAGTATTTTAATAGTTTTATGGCGCTTTCCACTGGTGCACTGAGTGTGCACCGGGTCCACTTTTCTGAATGCGAGCAAGAGAGGTAAGTATGCACTCGGGGCATACATCTACTATATCTTTGCAAGTTATAATGTCCGCTCAGTCTTACCAGTGGAAAGCGCTATTATATTTCAGGCAAACTATCTCAAGGTATTGGTATATTATTACCAATTTAAATACTAAAACTACATTTCATACGTAACAGACACACAACAAATTTGAATGCGATTCGCAGTCTCTTGGAAAAGTTATTGTGTTTCTGGACGAAACCTTCAGAGAGACAGACATCCATATAGACAGATCGGCAAACAGGTATAAGTGAATGTCATCGAGCTCTCAACGATAATCTACGGATGCTGCTTAAATGTGTTTCTGTCCTTTCAAACGAAAATCGCCTTCTCTTTAATGGCAAATGACGCACGATGATGACAAAAACTCTTATTGTCTATAATCTTTATTGATACGAAACAATCCAATTTTCATTCTATAATAATGAAGAATAAACAGTTAATAAATTAACTGATAGTGCTATTGAATGTTAGCGGAATCAAGCAATGGAATGAAGAATCGATAAAATCCGGGACGATGCCACGGCACCAGGCATTCAGAGTAATAATCGATGTTTAGGGTCGCGTGACTGTGCACTTGTCTAGTGACCTTGAAATGAGTTAGTGCACTTATGGGTTGGAGTTCGGGATTAGCCGCGAGATTAATAAATAAAACGACTGCTATCGTCGGACTCGGATTCGCTGTCGTTGTAGTCGAAAAGGGAGGAGAACGGGAGTACCCAGGGCATCGATCGGTCTCCGCTCCCCTAAACCGTCCTCAACCACGACCTACAACCACACGGAACTCCCGAGCCAGTCGGCCCTCGTAACGTTCTTGCTTTCCTCTTCCTCATTTTCTGCTATTGCTTTTATATCCGGGAGTTGTATTTGTCAAGAGGGCGCTCTAATCGAGGGTCTTAAGACCTCATTCAAGGAGACTTTCCTTTCTCATTATCCACCTGATCTGGATCTTAAGTAGCTTTCAGAGGTCAAGATTTGGTGGATATCTTTGAAAAACATTCTTTCAAGTGCCTGCAATTGGAGTTAACTAAATCGACAATCCACACATTGTCGACTGCATTGCGCGTGTCCAATCATACGTAGTCAAGACTAGTACGCAGTCGAATAATCGGTCAGTTTGTTTGCAAGTATTTATCTTGTTTCTTGGCAAAATATCCCATGAGAATTACTTCTGTTTAGTAAATAAAGTCATTAACGAAGGAACTTAAAGGGCGTTCTCACTTTTTAATTTAGATCTTCACTTGTTTTAACGGGTTACAATTTCAAAATAGATCTTACAACAGGACTTACAAGAGCCTCATCCTTTTCGCATTTATGGATTACGGATTATTGTGAAAATTGCACTTTAGTATGAGAATCTAAGGAATCAAGACCAGCAAATAGTCAACCACGGTGTTTTACTACATTTGCACGGAAATATACTTCGCCTAGTACTATTCACGTTGCGTTTCAGCTCAGCGCAATGGCCAATAATCCCAAAAGTGATGTAAAGAGTACATAACTGTAGAGTCCATATAGACGGAAGGTAATACAATTAATTGTTAAGGACCTTCGACCCGGTCGAGACATTCGTATGCAAGCACGAAGTTTCGCAATAGGAGGAGACGAAGTTTAACGGGTGAAGGTCTGCGTAGCTGCTCGTAACGTTGGCCTTGCATAGTTCATTCGTCGGAATTGAAACGACGTATAACGACGAGCAGGGGGAAGATAGTATCACTTCAGTTTACCCGAACGCCAGTGCCAAGCACCTTACGCACTCTCTTCAATGAGAGACATCGTATAACTCTAACAGGACGGAGACGTGAACGCGACAGAGACAAGAGAAATTTGATGACTCACACCTGCGACTCGAGAAAAGTGGTTGATTGTAAATCACCCGAGTTAAGAGTACCATCTTTCTCTTAGAAAAAAAGATTTTTTTCTTGTGAGACAGGTGCTCAAAGAAACCGATATTTCCAATACTAAATGGTTCAAAGCCGTGCAGCAAAGTTATAATCTTTCTATATTATAAAAATAATTGAGTACAGGCTAAAGAAGCTAAAAATCTAAAGAAACTAATGCATCTAAAGAATCCAAGGAACCTACAAAACCTACAGAATTTAAAGACTCACCGTGCGAGCTCTCGCATAGGGGTGGATAGGGTTAATGAGGGTCCCAGCAACAGATCCCTTTACCCGAAACCCGAATTGTTCCAAGTCCCCTTTCGGGTACCCTCTAGGCTCGTATCGTCCCATTTTGCCTTTAGATCTCTCCTTTCTTAGGCCGGTTTGTTCTAAGTATGACTTGGAGTCCCCCAAGCTTAGGGACACGGGGGTTTCATAATAGGTTCAAAGAAAAAGTGTCGATGATAGGGATCGCGGAGGTGCAATGATAGAATGCGATGACGCGTAGCTCCCAAGCTGTACAAAGTCCTAGTAATTCATACAATAAAAATGGATTGAAAATTCTATTAATGGAAAGTCTTTTATCTACGAACGACCACAGAAATCGTTAACAGGTAATGCTGGAACGATCGATAACACGTATCGCAGTAATGGCGTAAGCTATATATTCGCCAGTCTCCACAGCTTTTCATGATAGCCGTAATCATCCCAATATTCTTACATTCTTTATTTATTTACAACCTGACTTCTGCCAGGTTTAAAAATTAAAAACCTGGCATTAAATAATGAGTTTCGTCTCAAGATTTGCGATCTATTGAATCTCACTTTACGAAGTGTGGCGTTATACAAACGATAACAATCTTGAAACAGTATTTCCCTACAAAACCCTTCCTGGGTCAGAGATATGAAGACAAAACAATTACTAGCAGAACAACAAAAACTTTATTATTTCATTTTCATGAATGTAAAGAACTGAAGATAAACCATACAATTTTTTTTCTAGATTTATAGAAATGTTGGCTGTTATTGTCAACTGAGGCTACAACTATTTTGACCATTTTCCCCTAACGAATCAGAGTGCCTGTAGTGTGTATTTTGCTCCTAGCCTCTAGCTACGGTGATAGATGTGCATTTAAAACGGTTCCGAGGTGCGCGTCTCACTATTCGGGCCAACGGGTTCGGGGTAAATAGTCCCTCCCGTTCTTTTGTGAATGGAAAGAGTCAACCCCCCCCCCCCCCCCCGGGTTATTTCACCAATCAAGACACGGATCTATCCTCCAGTCGCGGTGACACTTTTCATTCATTATAAAAATCTTTTGAAAAAAAGCCTGGGGCGACAAAAAATGCCTCCCGTCTATCTTTTCAAGTTACAAAGTTTTTTCTTCACACTCACACACGTCACTAATGCGCAAGTGGAATAATGAATATGCGTATCGTGCCTTCTGGCGATAAAACGATGTTTAAACGTTATATTTTGCCGTCGAAGAATAATGCGTGAAAGAATTTTATAGTCACGCTGTTTCTATTTTACAGTATCGCGTTAGTTCATCTTTAACATTCAGCACAAGACTTCATTATTTTATTATTATTTTTCGCATTATATTTCCGCATGTAAGAATTTGCAGATATATCAGGTGATTCATCTTCCTCTTGATGTATTACTTACTGTCCATCACTTTGTGAAAAATTCCGTTAAACCAGGTCACAGAAAAATATTATTTGTATTTTGTATAGACGTGACAGGTATAAAAGATAACAGAAAAAATCAATCGGAAAACCTAAGGAATCCTAGAAACGTTAATCATTGCATGCATCGTTTGTTGAATCAAGTTTGTGAAACAAGCTATAGTATAAAGTGAACAGGTTTCGTATGGCCTGGATAGTGTAGTACGTGTGAGCAGAGGGTGTTGTGCTGTGCATGCCTCATCCAACATTCTCGTATTGCTTGCACGAGTACATGATACTAACTAGGATAAAAGCGGACATGCACTTTGTTTCGCCACGTGCGATTATTACGGTAGTATATTAAAAGATGTATGAGGAGTCTGCATCTTGTTTCTGAATACAAAGAAGTTTTAATTATCGAATGACCGAAATAATTCAACAAAAATATATTTGTATATCGTGTTAAATATACTTGCTATGTCTACTGAAAAATAAATTCTGTCTAATTTCTAATAATCAAGTAAAATTCTATTTCAACATTTTTTCTAAATATCAGAGAAGGATAAAATTTAATTCTTTAGTCACTTCACAAAAAGTACAATATCATTGTTTGACCAAATGACATGATATACATTTATCAATATTTGTAAACAATTTATTAAAAATTATATAATCAATTGGTTATATAGAAAATTGTAATTTTTGTCAAATAATTTTTCAAATAAAACCTTGCCCTTCCATGCTAAATATAAAAATCTAGGAATAACATGTTTCTCTCTAATAAACTAATACTATAAACTCTAGCTATGTGGATTATGTGATCTTTGTATGTACCTGGCTCAGGCTTCTAAAGCTACTTGTACTGGCGCTGCGAGCCTGCAAACACAAGTACAGTACAGGTCACCAATCACCACACATACTGCAGTTGGAAAGTAGAGTACAATATAATAGATATGTAAAGTATAGAGTAAAAAGTAGTAGTAGTAGTAGTAGTAGTAGTAGTAGTAGTAGTAGTAGTAGTAGTAGTAGTAGTAGTAGTAGTAGTAGTAGTAGTAGTAGTAGTAGTAGTAGTAGTAGTAGTAGTAGTAGTAGTAGTAGTAGTAGTAGTAGTAGTAGTAGTAGTAGTAGTAGTAGTAGTAGTAGTAGTAGTAGTAGTAGTAGTAGTAGTAGTAGTAGTAGTAGTAGTAGTAGTAGTAGTAGTAGTAGTAGTAGTAGTAGTAGTAGTAGTAGTAGTAGTAGTAGTAGTAGTAGTAGTAGTAGTAGTAGTAGTAGTAGTAGTAGTAGTAGTAGTAGTAGTAGTAGTAGTAGTAGTTGTAGTAGTAGTAGTAGTAGTAGTAGTAGTAGTAGTAGTAGTAGTAGTAGTAGTAGTAGTAGTAGTAGTAGTAGTAGTAGTAGTAGTAGTAGTAGTAGTAGTAGTAGTAGTAGTAGTAGTAGTTGTAGTAGTAGTAGTAGTAGTAGTAGTAGTAGTAGTAGTAGTAGTAGTAGTAGTAGTAGTAGTAGTAGTAGTAGTAGTAGTAGTAGTAGTAGTATACAGGTACAGAGTGGATACAAAGTAGATATAGAGACATGGCATAGCACAGCGAATGGTACAAGTGAGAAATCTATTTGTATTACATTGATAATATGCTGTTGTGTCGTTGCTACTTGAATCAGACATAGTACGTAATACAGTGCTTCATTAATTAAACAGACAAGCCGTGTACCACTGGAAATCGGATAGAAATACCTTTTGCTAAATGCGTTCGTTCTCATCGCGTTTCTATTAAAAGAAATTCCTAAGGAGACGCACATTTTTATCTCAATAATTTCAAACCGAATAAGAAATAATTGAGTAACGAAACATCTTAAGAGATGGCGTTGCTAGGAACTCGATTTTAACAAGTTTCTACCTCAACTGCATAGAAAATATAAATAAAAAAAATATATCTTTGATATTATTTTATTAAAAATATTATAACATTAATTATTTTTAAAAAACAGTATTCTTCCAGTTTTATTATACAATACGTGCAGTTTGACAGGATAAGGTTAGATTCCTTGACAATTTTTGTCGTTTGTATTGTAGAGTCTTCGATCTTTTTATATTACATTTATTGTGCATAGTCTGACGTAAGATATCAGTTGAATTCAGTGAAATACAATACGGTGCCAAAAATTTTTGGAAAATGCAACGCTTGCAATGACAAAACAATATCTTATTCTTTACATACCTTTCATTCGATGAGAAAAGTAAAGAGAAAACATCTTTCAACAGACACGCGATTGAAAGAAACGCGAAAAAGTTCTTGCGCGAGGTACATCGCCCGTTCCAATCGTAACGCGTTCTGTAGACACAGCGAACAACTATAGCACACTACACATACAACATTTAATGCGATGGCGTGAATTTTTTAGTGCTATATATCGAATAATTGGAGTGCACGTTATATATACTGTATATTTATCATTATATATACATTTGCGCGAAGTACCGTTGACCCCTTTTCAGTAATGATTGTTCCGTACATAGTGCTTTGCAACTCAACGTGAATTTGTTTTAAGTTGGAGAAAATAGTTATAATGGTTATGCTGTATTTTCGTGATACATTTATATTTTAGCGGTTGACATGATGATTTTTCCTCGTTGCTTACATTTTTTTGCGAGGTTCGAATAATCTGACAACTTATCAAGTTCATTATTGTACCTACCTCTTCTTCTTTAAACCGACATTTCACGACAATAATTAATATCAAAATAAATCGTTTTGTAATAATAAGATTAAATCTTAATTGTGGTAAAACGAAAAGGTTTCAAACGATATTTCACTACAATAAATATTTCCAAGATTTAATACGCTGTCCACATGAATGTAGCTGAGTTTTAAAAAATTCCAGGCTTGCTACGCAATCTGATAAAATATTAGTGAGCTGTCGAAAGAAGGTTGTCGGATCTTGACAGTGAGCTGCGCGTGGGTCATGTGTGGCCGTGATATAGGTCAGTGGAACAAAGAAGATTCACGTAACTCTAATGCCATTGTTTGACACCAAGAAATACACCAATGAACTGCAAAACGAGATTTTGCTTCATTTGAGACCAACTCACTGACGTTCTCGAGTCGCTTGCCTCAGCTTTCAGTGGAAACACTATGATTGTCGAGACTCGCTCTAGCACGCATTGTCATTTTAATTGGCAGTACTCGGTACTCGTTTTGCAAAAAAAAAAAAAAAAAATACAAAACAAAAACGACAATGTCGAAGAGGACAAACGCGATGCAACACCCGTCACCACGCAAAACGAACTTGAGAAGTTACGAGTAAACTGCCGGGAGGATCCTCTTCAACATCTGAATAAGTGATTAGTACACTCTTTAAGGAAACTGACAAATATTTGTAACAAACATTTAATTCAGAGATTTTTCGAGTCCTGGTGAAATGTCCGAAGACAAATACAAAGACGAAGAGAGCTGACATATATCGGGTATCTCCTGGATGTAGTTTCTCAGGAGAAAGAAAAATACAGGAGAAAATCCCTACCTTCTCGAAGAGAATCCACTGACGATGAGAAGTTGGCTCTGGCAAGCGAAGAGCCAAGATTTGAAATCATCGTGGCACGAAGATATATCGTGTACCGGAGTTCTTTATAAGTGGATATCTCGTGAGTTGATTGAAGATTCTATCATAACTTTTTTTCTTCGTTTAGTTCCCTCAATCCTTAT
>CAWWDW010000386.1:15000-17605 GCA_963942595.1 Cylloceria caligata | reverse complement strand
ATAACTTCGTTCGTTTCGGGAGGACGACAATTTTACGCATACCTTGTTCGTAAACCCGACGATACGATTATTGAAAAATATAAAGTAAAGGGTATCACGCTAAACTTGGCGAATAGCCGTCACGTAAATTATAACTTATTACGATCTTTCGTGACAGGAGCAAGGAGCGTACCTATTATTTTTTAATTCGACGCTACTCGACGCACGGAATTTCATCATGTAGTAACGCGTAAAGAAACGAAATCATGCGAACCTGTTAACACGACGCGAAAGCGGCACAGGATGTAGTCTACTGTACCGTACGGCTATTGTGAAATACGCTTATTAGTATAACGCAAAAAAAGTATATGGTTTTACGGTTGAATTCGCGATATTTTTAAATAATCTTTTTTCTGATTTCATGTATCATATTTACTGTGAACAATACATTTAAAAAATTGATTTATCATGTATAAAACCGTTGTCTGCTCGTTATTTTTGTGCTACTATTCGTAGCAGTAGCTGCTATCTTTTTACCGTTCCCTTTTGTTCTGAATCCTCATCGTTGAATCCTTTTGTCCCGTCTTTCTTATCGAGTGTTTCCATTTGTTCTGACTTTCTTGTGCTACCTCCCTCGATATAATATTGATGTTTAGAAATACATCATTCGTAAAATTTGCACATAGAGATGTATGCATGGTGAAATAAAAATATTGATTTATTTGTGAGAAATATAAAAACTAACGTTATTTAATTTACATACGGTGTAAACATCAGCTTATACCGCGGGTCTACGCGTCATCAGCTAGTACAGGCGCGCCGCGCCTCTTCAGCTCGTCAAGGCCGCGAAAATAACTTATGCCACGGGGTCGCCGCCGCTTTCACTGTATAAGCTTATTTAAGAGTCAACTGATTGATTTTGATAGACACGCATAGATATGGATACACGTTGGAAACATCCATGGACAGCCGTGATAAGCGGTCCTACGGGTTGTGGTAAAACATATTTTGTCAAAAAATTCTGTAAATACATGCACGAAATGACGGATGTCCCGTTCGAGCGTATACTTTTTTATTACTCAGAGTGGCAGTCCGGGTATTCAGAATACGGTGATACAAGACCTAAACTTGTGGTCATTGACGATCTAATGCGCGAGGCATCGAACAATACCGTGGTCGATCTTTTCACCAAAGGTAGCCATCATAAAAATCTTAGTGTCATTTTCATCACGCAAAATCTCTTCCATCAGGGTCACGGACGGGTGCAAGATCGCGCACAAATTCAGCATCTAGCCCGTCAGGTATGTCTCGAGAATCCGCGATTTTTGCAGGAGGTATATTTCAATGCAACAGCTGCACCGCAAGGCTATCTATTATTCGACTGGAAACAATCGACGCCTGATAATTGTCGATTTCGCATCTGTATATTTCCCGATTACCAATACTATTATGTTTACGTGCCTCAAAAAGAAATAAAAATTCGCGATGCGACGCGCGCTCTACGAGAAATGCGCTTGTAATGGTGTTGCGCGGACCTCTCGATAAAAAGCAAATAATTATATCTCAAGCGCTGTGTTATCTGAAGCAAGAGCAGTGACGTGCATTTTGCGCAAAGCAGATGTAGCGCTCGTACGGTGTATATGTGAGTGTGCTGTGAACGTTTTGCAGGGAAACGTGAACCTTAATAACGTGCAAAAGAATCATCTTCGGAGGTACGCGACAATTCTTCGACGAATACCCGCGCGAAAGGGAAATTGGAGCGGTAAGAGGAAGATCGTCGTCGAGCACTGTGTCGGATATCTGAAGTTGCTTCTTGTGCCTGTCTTGGTCTACATGAGCCATGGAATATGCCAGAAAGATAGTACTTATTCCTCATGATAACATACATCGTCTCGCTGGACTCGCCACTACTGCTGCTGCTGCTACTACTACTACTACTACTACTACTACTACTACTACTACTACTACTACTACTACTACTACTCAGTCAGTCAGAGGTCAAAGAGGCGGTTAAAGAGTTTCTCGGCAAAGAAAGCACGGGCGACGTAAAAGTGAACCTGACGAAGACCAGCTACCGTGGAAACATAATAGCATATGTCGAACTCAATGCACTGGCGGCAGCGAAACTCGAAAGCGCTTCGAGAATAAAAATTGGCTGGGTAAACTGTAGGGTGCGGCTCAAAGCCAGAGCAACACGAGGTTTTAGGTGTAACGGCTTTGGTCACATAGCAGCCGGATGTAACGCAGAGGTGGACCGATCTAAGCTGTGTTGGAAGTGCGGTGGGGAAGATCACAAAGCGGTGAGCTGCGAAAACGAACCGAGATGTTATCTCTGTGCAGAGAAAGCAGGGAGCCGCAGCGACCATGTCCCTGGCTCGGGTAAATGCGCAGTTTATCGGGAAGCTGAACGAAAAGCGAAACAGAAATCGGGATGGCAGTAATGCTGCAAGGCAACTTGAGCCGGTGCAAGCTGGCACAGGACCTAATGTTCCAGCTTGCGCACGAAAAGGAAGCGACACTGTTCTTCATTTGTGAACAGTACCAAAACCTAGAAAGCCGTGGATGGTACACTGACACGACGGGTTACGCGGCCCTATGGGTTAGAGACATGGACAACCTGCCGGTT
>CAWWDW010000386.1:0-10000 GCA_963942595.1 Cylloceria caligata | reverse complement strand
ACTACTACTACTACTACTACTACTACTACTACTACTACTACTACTACTACTACTACTACTACTACTACTACTACTACTACTACTACTACTACTACTACTACTACTACTACTACTACTACTACTACTACTACTACTACTACTACTACTACTACTACTACTACTACTACTACTACTACTACTACTACTACTACTACTACTACTACTACTACTACTACTACTACTACTACTACTACTACTACTACTACTACTACTACTACTACTACTACTACTACTACTACTACTACTACTACTACTCCACAGGGGGTTGGGTTCCCCTACGTGGCGCGTCTTCAGGTGGCGGATAGAGGATGCCTGTGTTTCGTGAAGGTTGAGCGGGGTTGCCTTGTGGGCCTTTTCAGCCTCACAGGCAGACTAACGCTAACCGGATCGAAACACGGGTTGGGGCATATGCCCTCGCGGACCAAGCCCACCCAAGCTAAGATGTAAATCCACCGTGTCGATAGCTGCATGGCACCAGGGGAGTGGTGTCACAAACGGTGTCTCCAGGATACATGGCCGCCTCCTGGAGTACTCAAGGCCCTACCCCCGCAAGCGGGGCTCTGCGGGGGCGGACTTTGGACTTCCCTAGCTACTCGTGGGACAAAATATGGACGAAATCTTAACACTAACACAAAACGGCGAAGTTAACGAAGAAGTAGCGGAGAATACAGCGAGAGAGGATGCTGAGACAACTGGCGTGACTCGCAAGACAGAGCGGACGGTGCTAACGCTCTTGGAGAAGAAAGTAAAGGCGCATATGGAAGAGGAGGAGCGCCAAATAAAATTCCTCCAGGAATACATTGCAGCAGTGAACTACGTGTGTAAAAACGTCGCAACTACACCAAGAAAAATAAAGGAGGGAGCGGAAGACGCCCAAGCGGCAGTTGCGGCCGCAGCGAAAAGCCGTGCCGAGTGGAAGAGGGCGTATCTAGCAATACTCACGGAGGTGAAGAGGTCAACGAAGCAGCAGAGACGGGGCTCGGTATGTGCCGAAACCGTTGTTGCAATGGAGGTCACCCCCGGCCCAGCTCTGCAGAATATGAACAAGAGGAAAAGACAAGGTACGGCTACTCCGAGTCCGAAAGGAGAAACCACGCCAAAGGCAGCTGTAAAAAAACCTCGCGAAGACGAAGAGGGGTTTACGGAGGTGAGGCGAAAACCAAAGAAGGGCAAAAACCAGGCGATGCCGGGTGTGAAGGAGAAAACCAACGAAGCCAAGGAAAAGCGCAGCCTCCGGACAAAAAGAAAACAGAAACCATGACGAGAGGCGGTGGTGATAAAGCCGATCAAAGGCAAGGGATATGCCGATGTCCTGAGGGACATACGAGTTGGTGTGGACCCTGGAAAAATGGGGGTACAGATCACAGATATAAGGCGGACCGAGGCCGGTGACCTGTTGGTGGAGATAGGAGCTACAGCTGCCGAGGACAAAGGGAAATTCAGCAAGGCCCTGCAAGAAGCCATTGGTAACAACGGCAGCGTGAGGCAACTAACACCGCGGACTACGGTCGAAATCCTGGACATCGATGAGGTCACTGAAGGAGATGAAGTGAGGAGTGCCCTGCAAACAGTCCTGCAAGTGGAAGGCTGCGAGGATGCCAGGATTTTCCTCACAAAAGCGGGCATAAGGGGAAAGAGAAAGGCTATTGTGGAGATGAATGCACAGGCGGCTAAAATACTGATAGACGCCGGGCATGTCAAAGTTGGCTGGGTCAACTGCCGCATCAGGGCGAAGGCGCAAATCACAAGGTGCTTTCGGTGCCATGGCTACGGGCACCGCTCGGCCGAGTGTAAGGGCCAAGATCGGTCAAAACTATGCTGGAGATGCGGTGGCGGCGAACACAGGGCCGCGACTTGCACGAAAAATCCACACTGCCTCCTCTGTGCGGATATAGACGGTGAAACCAGAACGGATCATGTCCCAGGGACACACAGGTGCAGGGCTTTTCAGATGGCCACGAAGACCGCGGCCAAGAGGAGACCGTGATTCTTCAGGGAAACTTGCAGCGCAGCCGGCTCGCACAGGACCTGGTACAGCAGTGGGCATTTGAAAAAAAGGCGGACCTAATGTTCATATCGGAACAGTATACTGACCCTCCCGATGTACGGTGGTATTCAGACACGACAGGGACGGCAGCGTTATGGTTGGTCAATAGCGCGAGATTACCGGTGGCAAAACACGGGAAAGGAGACGGCTTTGCATGGATAGAAAGCAGCAAAGTCACCTACATAAGCTGCTATCTATCGCCAAACGAGGGGATCGGAGCCTTCAGGCAGAAACTGGGAGCGCTGGAGGATGCCATCCAGAATTTCCGGGGCGAGGTTGTGCTTGCCGGAGATTTCAATGCCAAATCCCAGGAATGGGGGATGACGCGAGCTGATACCAGAGGGGATGAGGTCGCGGAGATGGCTGCAAGACTTGACCTGACAGTCCTGAACATCGGGAACACGCCCACGTTCAGGAGGCCAGGGTGCAGAGAATCCATCCTCGACCTGACCCTTGCGACACCAAGGGCCGCAGCGAGGATAACGAGATGGCGGGTGCTCGAGGGCTACACGGCTAGCGACCACTCTTACATAGGATTCCAAATGACGAGGGAAGACATAAAAATCAACGAACGGCGAGATGCGATCCGCTGGAATGTCGCCAAACTGGACCGAAGAGCGCTACTTAGGGCGCTGTCCGGAGGGGGTGACTTTTTGGTGGAGTCTGGAGACACGTTAGCCTCCAGGGAGGCAGCCGAAAAACTGATAGCGAAAACCATGGCATTGATTTTGAAAGGCTGCAAGAAATCCATGCCCGTGAAGTCGAAAAGGAACCACAAGGAACCTGCGTACTGGTGGACACAGGAGATAGCTAATCTACGGAGCGACTGCTTCAGATGGAGGCGTAGAGCGCAAAGAGGGCGTAGGAGGGACGGAGCAAACGAGGCAATCGAAGCCTACAAGACGGCGAGGAAGAGGCTCGTCATAGCTGTGAAGACCAGCAAGACCCGGTGCTGGAGGGAGCTGTGCGAGGAAGTCGACCAGGACATGTGGGGTCGGGGCTACAAGATCGTTACGCGTAAGCTAGGCAGGATGGCACCTGAAGGAGCAAAGGACCCGGAAGATATGGAGCGCATTGTGGACGCTCTTTTCCCGCAACACCCACTGAGGCAGGAGAGGAACTTCCCTCAAGAAGAGGAGGTGCCTGTCTTCAGCGTGTCGGAGCTACGTGATGCCGTTCAATCTATCGCGAACCGCAAAGCACCTGGCCCAGACGGAATTCCCGCGGAAGTAATCAAGGTAGTAGCGGAAGAGCATCCTTACCTCTTGCTGAACATGTATAACCTCAGCCTTCGGGCTGGGGTATTCAGTCGGAGGTGGAAAAAGCAGCGGTTGGTGCTACTCGACAAAGGGAAGGGCCCGCCAATAACGGCGTCATCGTACCGGCCGCTGTGTATGCTCGATACTGCAGGGAAGGTGTTCGAGAAAATGATACGCGCACGGCTCCGAGCCGCGGTCGAAAGGGCGGGAGGACTCGCCGATAACCAGCACGGGTTCCGTGAAAAAAGATCGACGATAGGAGCAATCCGGGAAGTGCTGGAGCCGGTAGAGACGGCGTGGCAGGGAAACAGCAGATCACGGAGATTTTGCGTACTCGTCACGCTAGATGTGCAGAATGCTTTTAACTCCGTCAGATGGATTGACATCCTCAGAGCACTGGAAGAGAGATTCGAGGTACCACAGTACATTCTCAGGATAGTCAGTGATTACCTCGATGATAGGGAACTTGCTTACAGCACAACAGACGGCGAGCGAACGAGAAGGATCAGCTCTGGAGTTGCTCAGGGCTCAGCTCTGGGCCCAGACCTGTGGAACGCTGTTTATGACAGTATCTTGAAACTGGAGATGCCCGAAGGAACTAAATTAGTTGGATTCGCGGATGACATTGCAGCAGTGATCACAGTTGCCTGCATGACCCACTTGGTGAAAGGTTGGCTCGTGGAGCATGGTCTCGAACTTGCCGTCCAGAAAACCGAGATCGTGGTCCTGACCAGACAAAGAAAGTTCTCGGGCACCTTTACGGCAGAGGTCGACGGAGTTCAAATCGAAGCAAGGAAAGTAGTGCGGTACCTGGGGCAACTATTGGACGCAAGACTAACGTTCTGGCCACACATCCAGGCAGCCGCGGACAGAGCCACTATCACGGTCAGCATGCTCTCAAGACTAATGCCCAACGTGGGCGGGCCGAGGAGCAGCAAACGACGCGTCCTCATGAGTGTAGTGCACTCCGTACTACTCTACGGGGCGGAGGTCTGGGCCGATGCCATGGACGTGGAGAAATACAGGAGAAAACTGAGAACGGTCCAAAGACGAGGGGCCCTCCGCATCGCAAGCGCCTACCGAACGGTGTCTGAGGCAGCGGCGACGGTGGTGGCCGGCGTCATACCCATCGACCTGCTCGCAAGAGAGCGAAAACGGGTGTACGAACGAAAGGCCGAGGCAAGGATGGCCGAAATACGAAGGGAGGAGCGGCAGCGAACCCTACTGGAATGGGAACGGAGATGGGTCGAAGGTACGACCGGCCGATGGACAGCGAGAACGGTAGGAGCAGTGACCCCGTGGATCGACAGAAAGCATGGAGAAATTAACTTTTACCTCACCCAGCTCCTTACCGGCCATGGACACTTCAACTCCTACCTACACAAGATGGGAAGGAAACGTAGCCCCTATTGCGACTACTGTCCGGACATTGTGGACGATGCAGAACACACGTTCTTCGCGTGTAATCGGTGGGCGACCGAAAGGGGTGCCTTACAGACAACCCTGGGACAAACGGGAAACGCTCAGACTATTGTGCCGCTAATGCTGGAGTCCCAAAAGAACTGGGAAGCAATAGGTACGTACGTGGAAACCGTCCTACGAAAGAAGAAGATAGAGGAACAGCAGCGCGATCGGGGTGATCAAAGGTGACGAGCCCGCCGTGGAGGCAGGACACGAGAAGGGCGATCGAGAAGATTGACGAGGGGGAGCCCAAAAGGGGCGGAGATAGCCCATGACTCTGAAGTAATGCGAAAGCGGTTCCGGAGTCATGGTGCTGGAGTTGGAGGAGGTGGTTTTAGTGGGTAGGATCCCAATAACGGATGAGCCCCACACTCTGTGCGTAACCGGCAGTTGCACCTCCTCAAAAAAAAAAAAAAAAAAAAAAAAAAAAAAAAAACTACTACTACTACTACTACTACTACTACTACTACTACTACTACTACTACTACTACTACTACTACTACTACTACTACTACTACTACTACTACTACTACTACTACTACTACTACTACTACTACTACTACTACTACTACTACTACTACTACTACTACTACTACTACTACTACTACTACTACTACTACTACTACTACTACTACTACTACTACTACTACTACTACTACTACTACTACTACTACTACTACTACTACTACTACTACTACTACTACTACTACTACTACTACTACTACTACTACTACTACTACTACTACTACTACTACTACTACTACTACTACTACTACTACTACTACTACTACTACTACTACTACTACTACTACTACTACTACTACTACTACTACTACTACTACTACTACTACTACTACTACTACTACTACTACTACTACTACTACTACTACTACTACTACTACTACTACTACTACTACTACTACTACTACTACTACTACTACTACTACTACTACTACTACTACTACTACTACTACTACTACTACTACTACTACTACTACTACTACTACTACTACTACTACTACTACTACTACTACTACTACTACTACTACTACTACTACTACTACTACTACTACTACTACTACTACTACTACTACTACTACTACTACTACTACTACTACTACTACTACTACTACTACTACTACTACTACTACTACTACTACTACTACTACTACTACTACTACTACTACTACTACTACTACTACTACTACTACTACTACTACTACTACTACTACTACTACTACTACTACTACTACTACTACTACTACTACTACTACTACTACTACTACTACTACTACTACTACTACTACTACTACTACTACTACTACTACTACTACTACTACTACTACTACTACTACTACTACTACTACTACTACTACTACTACTACTACTACTACTACTACTACTACTACTACTACTACTACTACTACTACTACTACTACTACTACTACTACTACTACTACTACTACTACTACTACTACTACTACTACTACTACTACTACTACTACTACTACTACTACTACTACTATTACTACTACTACTACTACTACTACTACAGGGAGATGGAAAGCGCACTGGAGGCAAGCACGAGCTCAGGTCGAGCCAAGAATGGTGACCAAACCTGTGGTGAATTGGGTAAGACGCTGAGGGGATGCGACGTAAACCCATTCGGCAAAGGAAGCCGAACTCCTCGATCGCCTCCGGAAAAAAGTGCAGAGCTGCCACGAAAGAGGACTGTGTTCTTACAAGAGACAAAAGAGGATGGCCCAGCGGAAGTGGCAGGCGCGAGCATGGGGGCGCCCACATTCGTGGAAGCGCGAAGCGAGGCTCTAACAGACGCAACGAAGGAGCCGCGTACGGAGAAGGAAGCCTGCAGCAGTGAACCATTTGGCAAACAACGCATAAATGTGGCGGCTATAAGGGCGGAAGACGAACAGATCGAAGCACTATGGAAAGTTATTAAGGACATGACTGAATTCAGAAAGACGAAGAAAAACATGTTTAAGGAGATAAGTACGGGCCTGGAGAGGGCTGAAGCGATCCTTGAGGAGCTCAAACGGAACAGGCAGACATGGAAGGGCGAGTGGCCCATTGCTCCAGGAATAGGAGCAAGGAGGGTTATTCAAGCACAGGAGCAAGGGAGGCGCGGGAATACGAGCACGGGGCAAACACTTCTGACCCCGGAAGCAAAGAAAAGGCCGGCAGAGAAGACTCCGAGCCCTGAGGCAAACGAACAAACGAGGCCCAAGAAAAAGATCCAACGGGAGGACGAGGAAGGGTGGACGAAAATCGAAAAACGACAAGCAAAGGAACACAAGGCACCACTAGAAACAAAATCAAAAGGAGAAAACGCAAACACGAGAGACGAGACCTGGACACGGAGAAAGAGACGATGGAGGGTTCGCCCGGAGGCCATCGCGATACAACCAGCGCCGGGCAGAAAATACGCTGAGGTGCTGAAGCAAATCCGAACAAACATAAACCCGGAAGAGCTGGGTGTCAAAATAAAAAGCATCCGGGAAACAAGAAAAGGAGAAGTCCTCGTGGAATTGGGAGCATCACAAGACGAAAGGATCGAGTTCGGAAATAGGCTCAGCGAGATAATCGGCGAAGCAGGAAATGTGCGCCAATTGATACCGAGGGCGCACCTGGAAATAAAGGATCTGGATGCAGTGACGGAAGAGGATGAGATCAGGACGGCCGTAGAAAAACTAGCGGGGGATCACACAAGGGATATAAAGATCAATATAACGAAGACCAACCGATGGGGAAGCAAAATGGCTTATGTCGAAATAGACGAGAACGTGGCTGCAAAGCTTGGAAAAGAAACACACATAAAAATTGGGTGGGTCAGCTGCAGAATCAGATGGAAAACCCAAGTGAAGCGGTGCTATCGCTGTCACGGCTTCAACCATGTAGCAGTAGACTGCAAATCGGTGGATAGAAGCAAAATGTGCTGGAGATGTGGCCAGGAAGGACACCAGGCAGCCAAGTGCGAGGGCAAACCCACGTGTTATCTTTGTGCAGAACGAGAAGATGGGAGCCGCAACGATCACGTGCCAGGCTCAACCGGCTGCAGAGCGTATCGGGGTATAGGGCGCAAAAATGCACGCCCACACCCATGATCACAGTTCTACAGGTGAATCTACAACGGAGCAGGATGGCCCAGGACCTAGTCAAACAGCGGGCACATGAAATGGAAGCTGATCTGATTATAGTGAGTGAACAATACACCCAGGGAACAATAGGACCTGGATGGTATAAGGACAAGACGGACACAGCAGCGATCTGGGTAAGGAACCCTAGAAAAATTCCTGTGAGTAGCTATGCAGTAGGGAATGGCTTCGTTTGGATTACGAGTAAGCAACGCACATACATAAGCTGTTACTTGTCACCTAACGAGGGTATGGAAATTTTCCGCGACAAACTAGCCAACCTCGAGGAAGAGATAAGACGCACAGGAGGGGAAAGTCTCGTAGCAGGGGACTTCAATGCTAAATCCACTGAATGGGGGATGCAGTGGACGTGCAGAAGAGGAGTGGAGGTATCGGAAATAGCAGCAAGAGTGGACCTGACGGTCCTTAACTCGAGATCCGTACCGACCTACAGGCGGAGCGGGAATCGGGGAACGATTATCGATATCTCCCTAGCGACCCCGAATATGGCAGAAGCAGTGAGTGGATGGCAGGTGCTCGAGGATTTCTCCGGTAGCGACCACCAGTACATCAAGTTCAGAGTCAGAGAGCAGAACCAAAGATACAACAACATCACCAACGATAGCGGGAGCAGAAAAGGATGGAACGCAGCAAAGCTCAATCGAACGGAGCTTTCTAGGATAATTTCGCAAGGAGGAAGCCTACTAGAAGAAGAAACACAACGGACAAACACAGAAGAGCAAGCAGAAGCACGGGTCAAGCGTACGATGTGCCTGATAGCAGAAGGATGCAACGCCTCCATGCCGAAGCGATCTCGCAAGAGCCATAAAGACCCCGTGTATTGGTGGAACGACGAAATCGCAGAACTCCGGACAAAGTGCAAAAGCCTGAGACGTGTAGCACAGAGAGCGACCAGAAGAGGTGAAGGAGAGACTGAAAACGAAGCATACAAGGCGGCTAAGAAGGCTCTGGTGGCTGCCATAAAAAGAAGCAAAGCACGGTGCTGGAGAATAGTATGCAATGAAGTGGACCAGGATATATGGGGACTCGGGTACAAAATAGTAACGAGAAGGATGGGTAAACTACACCCAGAGGAAGCGAAAGAGCCTTCGATGATGGAGAACATCGTGCGGGAACTCTTCCCCGAACATCCGGAAAGAGGGAGCATGACAATCCCCCGACCACAGGAGATACCACTGTTCACTGTTGAGGAGCTACGGGAGGCTGTACTGTCTCTGGCGGACAGAAAGGCCCCTGGCCCAGATGGCATACCAGCGGAGGTGATAAAAGCTATAGCGAAGGAACACCCTTTTCTACTGCTAAACATGTATAATGCTTGCCTTCAAACGGGTAGCTTTAGTTCGAGGTGGAAGGTGCAAAGGCTTGTTCTGCTAGACAAAGGTAAGGGACCGCCTATTACCCCGTCGTCCTACAGGCCGCTCTGCATGTTAGACACCACGGGAAAAGTACTCGAGAAACTTATCCGGAAACGACTCCATGCGGCCGTGGAAAGCGCTGGAGGGCTAGCACAGAACCAACATGGGTTCCGCAACGGAAGATCGACGGTAGGAGCCATCAAAGAAGTTCTGGAAGAGCCAGAGAGAGCGTGGCAAGGTAATCCCAGAGCAAGAAGAGCATGCTTGCTGGTTACGCTAGATGTGAGAAATGCTTTCAACTCCGTTAGATGGGAGGACATACTCGATGCAATGCTAAAACGTTTCGAAGTCCCCCCTTATATCATGAGAATAATCGATAATTACCTGAGGGATAGAGAATTGATCTACGAAACAACGGAAGGCCCCAGAAGGACGAGGATCACAGCAGGAGTAGCGCAGGGCTCCGCATTGGGCCCCACGCTCTGGAACGCTGTGTATGACGCCATACTGACGATGGAAATGCCCGAGGAGACGAAATTGGTGGGATTTGCCGACGACATCGCCGCAGTGATAACAGCAAGGGACGAAGAACAGGCGCGCAGACTGATAAGACGGGTATCAAGGAGGGTCAGTGACTGGCTAGAGGACCATGGACTCCAACTTGCA
>CAWWDW010000385.1:0-33523 GCA_963942595.1 Cylloceria caligata | reverse complement strand
TCCCAGACAACCAATCCGGGAAACGCTTAGACGTTGCGCCCGTAGAAAAAATCAAAAGGAAAGAAATTGAAAGACGAGGCGCAACGGGAATAAAAGAAAGACAGATACGAAAGAAGGAAATGCGAGGCGAGAGAGTTGAAAGGAGGAATAAAAAAAAGACGGAACGAAGGATAACGAGAGATGGAAAAGAAGAAAAAAAATCGAAGGCAGACAAGGGGAAAATTGCACGTGGGCCATCTACAAGTTAAGTCATTTTGAAGGATATCGGGAGACCGAAATGATCGGGCCAAGAACTGGGAATCGCGACCCCAAGTGATACCGATGATCGGCGAGAGACGTCCAAGGAAACGGCAAAACAATGGAGCGACAATGACCAAAACGCAAGAACCTACCCGGTTTTCACAGGTACCGAAGATCCACGTGAATTTTTACGAGAGGAACCGAGGAAGGAGGAAAAATGGTACGACGATGTACATCCTCGGTGTCCTGAAATTCCTGTGGAGATCGAGGGGGTAGCTGTGAAGAGTCTGATTGACAGTGGCAGTGAGATGAGCTACATTTCGGAAGATTTTTTTAATCAACACGAAGAAAAATTTGAGAAATGCCCCACACTGCCTGTCACTTCGACGAAGGTAGTAGGAGCATTTGGCGGTGAAGAAGAGAGAGTGAAGAAGCAGATCATGGTAGGAGCGAATACATATGAATCTAGAGGAGAAATCCAGTTATTAATTGTCCCGAAATTACTATGACCTACCCTGATCGGTATTGGCGGAATGATTAGTCTAGATCTCCGTCGATGCTCGCAGTAGATGCGTCGCGGTCAGAGACATTGTCGTTGCTAGATTAATTGACGGGCTATGGCAATTAGCAGATCCGAGCTCGAAGCAAGAAGAAGGTAGTAAGGACGTATCCACTATACAGGAAATACCACCACCAACGCCTCAAGAATTTCAATTATCGGAGATGGAGTTCGAGGAAAAAATGGAGGAGTGTCACAATCTCAAAATTAATATAAAAAATAATTTCAAGGCCATCGTGGAAAGAAATCAAGTGGTATTCGATAAGAGGCCGGGAAGAATGTCAAAATACATACACCATCTAACGCTCAAGGATCCGAAACCGTATTTTCATCCGGTGGCACTGGCACAGCGAGACAGTGTCCAACGAGAAATCGAGAAGATGCTCGATTACGGGGTGATACAGAAATCAGAGAATATCTTCATCAACCCGTTAATGCCAGTGACGAAGGACGATGAAAGTGTGCGATTGTGTTTAGATGCCAGGGAGTTGAATAACTACCTGGTAAACGACCACAATAATTCACCTCCTATTGAAGATATTTTCCAGAGATGTGGAGGAAAATCGGTGATCTCAACTTTGGATCTTACGAGCAGTTTCTGGCAAATTCCGTTACACCCAGCTTCCAGGAAATATACAGCATTCCAACACAATGGAAAGTGCTACGAGTTTACTGTCACAATGTTTGGACTAAAAACAAGTACGGCGAGTTTAATTCGAGTTGGTGTAAACTCTTGGTGTAAATGCCAAATGTAACGGTAATTTTTATCGTTATCATATATTTTTATTTTTCGTGGGAATTCGGGCTCGATCACAGGACTAATTAATAGAGACTTCGTGGTGGTTGAGAGAAAACTTTATACCCAGAGAAACAATCTCATAAACAACGTCACTTTTTAGTTTCGGGTCACTGGTACTTTGTATAGTGATGTTTAAATTCCGTAATTCTAGCGATTACTTCGACAATTATTTCGTCTTATGCGTGCATAAATTCTAGGTATCCTCGGGCTCGAGTTTCGGTTACGTGTCTATGTGTTAGTATTGACCTAATATCTTCGAACACGCACACACACAGCCACTCGCATCGAACTCACTCCTTGACATAATGTATTCACTCTGTTTACAATGCTTTCTCAGTCGCTCTCGTTTCACTTTCTCTCTGTCTCTCTTCCACTCACACAATCGGGCAATTTCTGTTCATACTGCTGGTTTAAAATCCACACTATTTAATTCATTTCCTTACGTACTATTTTCTTAATTCGATGCACTTATTCTCTATGCCTACACTTATCCCCTTAATCCTATTCTCTTTAACTTACTCGCATAATCGTATTACTTAATCCTATGCACCAACTCTGTTCACCTTATAAACTATGATAGCTTAATTCTGATTATTTTACAATTTACCTACTCTGCAATGGGTTATTGCTAATTATATAAGTTTTTCTCGCCTGTCCTTTTTCTTTTTCGCTGGCCTCTGGGTATCACACACTTGTTTTACTTTCTGGAGTGACCACAGACTCTACGATATGTAATATTGGAAAAAAAAACTCTTGAATTTGTTACTTTTAGCTAGAATTTTTTCGTAATCAATTTCTATTCTCCACTGTATGGTTTTAGACCAAGAGAGCTTCTCTCTCCCCGCACCGGCCTTTTATAGGCCTCCCCTCGCCTCATACCCCTCTGCCTATTTTTCCTTCGTAGTTTAAAATTTAACGCATTTCCTGGTTCCGACGCTAACCGTCGCCCCGCTCACCGCCTTCCCCTCGCCTCCCAGCAAGGCCAGCTGGTCGCTGACGTGCTGTTTATGTCAGCGAGGGAATTCCGGCGATGTGACGTAGCTCATTTTTCACATGAGTTTGATGGCCTAATGCCCGCAAACCTCTGTGCTTCTGTATCTATTCGAATTTCACAGGTGTTTCTGCGTATCCCTCGGCTCTTTATACCGTTCGACATAATAAAGTAGGCTAGAGAGTGTAACTATGTTACATTATCCCCCGAATTTGCTGGTGTTATCGAAAAACCATGTGGAACATCTCATGCATCTCGAGATCCTCTTCCAGCGATTTGAGGAGCATGGGATGATTCTGAAGTTTAAAAAATCACACTTCTTCCGACAAGAAGTATCTTTCCTCGGTCATATTCTCACGACAGGAGGACTTAAACCTGATCTGGAGAAGATAAAGGCAATCAAAGAATATCCTGCACCGAAGAATCTGAAACAATTAAGGGGGTTCTTAAAGTTGATACATTTTTATACAAAATTTACCAAACGCCACGCCCACTAGATCGCTTCACTTTTGGAATTGCTGAGGAAAGGGGTGAAGTGGAAATGGGAAATAACTCAACAAGAAGCCTTTGACCGAGGCAAGGATTTGTTCTGCGAAGCCGTGATTCTTCGTTTTCCCGACGTAAAGAAACCATACACACTAACAACTGATGCAAGTGGGTATGCGCTCGGGGCCATTTTATCACAAAAAAAATGAAGAAGGAGAAAGCGAGGTAATATCTTTCGCAAGTCGAACTCTAAAATGGGCGGAACATGGCTATATGACTACTGAAAAAGAGTTGTTAGCTATTGTGTGGGCTTTGGAAAAATTCAGAACGTATCTCCGAGGTGCTGAAATACAGATTAAAACGGACCACAAAGCATTAATATTTCTTAAAACATGTTGATTTACGGCGAAGAGATTAATGCGGTGGGTTCTGTCAATTCAGGACTACAATTTGAACATAGAGCACCTCGAAGGAAAAAAGAACACTGTCGCTGACGCTCTGAGTCGGATGGAAGGGAACGAGAACACGACAAAGGGATTGGTAGTAATCGCAGCAACTCTAGCACGGATAGCATCAAAAGACTTAATAAGAGAGATAAAAGAAGTCAGAAAACACCGAAGGAACCAGAAAGATTTATGTGGAATTATGGAAATCTTAGAGAAGGAAGAGGGCACCGAGGAAGAAAAGAAATTCCGATTACGAGAAGGTATTCTCTAAAAACATACAAAAACTCGTGTATGGAAAGGGGTGCTTCCGAAGAGTTTGGTTCGCTAAATGATTCTAGAATGTCATGAGCTTTATGGGCATATCCGGAGCTCGGAAGTGCTTCCCTGTTCTCTTGAAGATTTCTCGTATCCACACCTAGTGAAACTCACAAGGTCACTCATCGCGTGCTGTGATATCTGTCAGCGCAGCAAGGTGGCAGTGCAGACGAACTATGCGGAGATGCAGACTATTATCCCCGAGAGACCGGGGGACTTAATACGAGGGTCGATCAATAAATAGTCGGCCTGGCGTCATCTGTTGGTCGAGGAAAGAAATCAATAGCGACGTTTAGTAGTGCCATCCTTCACGTGACTGTTGTCAATGTTTCAGCTCGCTGCGATGTTTAGTTTGCGTTCGATGTTTAGTTTGCGTTTGACAGCGTCGAAAGACAAACAACTTTTGTGTTTTTACAAAAATGGAAAAAATAGAGTATCGTACAGTGATTCGATCTTTGTTTTTGAAAACGAAAACGAACAATGAAATAAAAGCGGAGCTAGACGAAGTTTATATGGACCTTGCATTTTCGTTATCAACCACTAAATATTGGACAGCTGAATTTAAACGCGGTCGTACGATATTATTGACGATGAACGTCCAGATCGTCCTAATGAGGTCGTCATACCAGGAACAATTGAAAAAGTCTACAATATGGTGTTAAATGATCGGAGACTGAAAGTGCATGAGATTGCTGAAGCCACTGGCATATCATATGGCTCAGTGATTTCAATCCTGAGTGATCAGTTGGGTATGAAAAAGTTATCCGCAAGATGGGTGCCGTGTTTGCTCACTGTCGACCATAAAAGAGAACGTGTAGCTGAAGGCCAAAATTCATAAATTCAAATACGAATTGCTTTCGTATCCACCGTATTCTCCAGATTTGGCCCCCTCCAACTACTTTCTTTTTCCAAACCTAAAAAAATGGCTTGGCAAAAAGAGATTTGGTTCCAGAGATGACCTCATCGCCGAAACAGAGATCTATTTTGAGGACCTTCCGAAATCGTATTATTCGGAGGGCATCAAATAATTGGAAAATCGTTGGAATAAGTGTATCGAGCTAAAAGAAGATTATGTTGAGAAATAAAAAGATTATTGTCCAAAAAAACGCCATTTTGTTTACCAAGCCGACTATTTATTGATCGACCCTCGTATCAATCGATTTTTATGGGCCTATTCCAACATCCATTGGAGGGGTAAAACATGTCCTAGTGACAATCGATGCATTCAGCAAGTACGTGGTACTGTTTCCCATGCGAAAGGCCAATACAGCGACAGTAATAAAAAGGATTTTCCAGGACTACATTCCACAATTTAGAAAACCTCGACGCATCCAGTTCGACCATGGTACGCAATTTACTGCAAAGAATTGGTGAAAAAAATTAGAGGATGAAGACATAAAGGATGTATTTTCCTCCATACGTCATCCTCGAGGAAACATCGTTGAACGAGTGAATCGAGAGTTGGGGCGATTTTTCAGGACCTTTCTAAAGGATAATCATGCGGGTTGGTATAAATGGGTGCAAGTGGTGCAAGACTGCATCGATGAATCACATCATGAGACTACGGAATTCACTCCAACAGAATTACAGCGGAAAAAAAACCAGTCCGGATGTGGAATAAGTGGTTGGGTATACCAGCAAGTGAAGAGGATGATCCACTCACTTATGAAGCTAAAGTAGGGATTGCACGGGAAAGAATTATAAAAAAAAACCAAGGGGGGCAGAACGTTTTAACAATACACACAAGTTAACTACCTTCGAGGAAGGAGACTTGGTATTGGTGAAAGCACTCAACGTCTCAGACACGGCAAATGAAATAACATCAAAATTTTTACCACTCCAGGAAGACGCGTATGCAATCCAAAAATGCGTAGGATTACCAACGTACCAGCTCATGGATCCACTCACCAAAATGTTACGTGGGAAATTCCACGCCAGCCTCCTCACAAGATATCAGGTGTACCGAGGCGGGGAGGGAACCAAGGAACAACCAGGGAGGGAAGAAGGAGAATAAATCGGACTACTACTACTAATACAACAACAACAACAATAACAACAACAACAACAACAACAATAACAACAATAACAACAACAACAACAACAACAACAACAACAACAACAACAACAACAACAACAACAACAACAATAATAATAATAATAATAATAATAATAATAATAATAATAATAATAATAATAATAATAATAATAATAATAATAATAATAATAATAATAATAATAATAATAATAATAATAATAATAATAATAATAATAATAATAATAATAATAATAATAATAATAATAATAATAATAATAATAATAATAATAATAATAATAATAATAATAATAATAATAATAATAATAATAATAATAATAATAATAATAATAATAATAATAATAATAATAATAATAATAATAATAATAATAATAATAATAATAATAATAATAATAATAATAATAATAATAATAATAATAATAATAATAATAATAATAATAATAATAATAATAATAATAATAATAATAATAATAATAATAATAATAATAATAATAATAATAATAATAATAATAATAATAATAATAATAATAATAATAATAATAATAATAATAATAATAATAATAATAATAATAATAATAATAATAATAATAATAATAATAATAATAATAATAATAATAATAATAATAATAATAATAATAATAATAATAATAATAATAATAATAATAATAATAATAATAATAATAATAATAATAATAATAATAATAATAATAATAATAATAATAATAATAATAATAATAATAATAATAATAATAATAATAATAATAATAATAATAATAATAATAATAATAATAATAATAATAATAATAATAATAATAATAATAATAATAATAATAATAATCCCGTGTCGGGTTGATGATCCCGCATCGGGCGCCTCCCCAGGTCGCGGATAGGGGGACGCCTTCCAGATATGGAAGGTACCGAGAATTCTCGGGGTGGACGAAAATCTAGGAGCTGCCCGTGTTAGGGCCGGGGCGCAAAGTGGCCCGACCGTATCGGGGAAGGGGATCGTCTATCGACGACTCTAACCTCGCCAGGAACGGCCACGGCGCTCCCCGGTTAACGGGCGCCATAAGGAAACCGGGCTGGCGTGAAAACCGGATCAGGTGGACAAAAACCCCGTCGCGGACCAGCTCTGCCCAAGCCAAGGTGGGAGCCAGCGTGCCGAGGGCTGAATGGCACTGGGGTACAGTGTCGCGAGCGATGCCTATGGGGAACCGGGCGAAACCCCATAGTATTAAGCCTTGCCCCCACAATCAGGCTCTGTGGGGGTCGACGCTCGCTTCCTGACTACTCGTGGGAACAACAATGGAAACAAATCAAAACAAAACAAAACAAAACATACAAATACTAAACGCCGACGGTGGGGCTTCGTCAGGGGCACCAGTGCCGGCAAACGGAGACAGAACGACACTGCGCCTCCCAAGACGAACCAGGACAAACAGTGCGTCGAGCGTAGGAAGCGGAGTAAGTTTTACTTCTGCTGCCTCAGCTAACGACAACGACAATCAGGGTATGCGCACACAGACAGAACAGACGAAAAAAGTAACACCAAACCCCACAACACTGAAACGGAACGAACCTGGACTAACGGAACTTCTGATAATAATACAGAAGACAGCGACGAAAATGGACGAGGCAGTCGCCAAACAGAAAAATACAAACATGACGGTCAAACTAGGAATAAAGACGATTCTCGAGGCTGCCGACGCGGCGCTACATAAGTGCACGGAGGCAGCCCCGAAAGGACTTATAACGACACATGACATGACGGACACAGAAACAGAGACGAAAGGACAGGAAACGCCACGGACGAAACGAAAACGGGAGGCAACCGGAGCCACTCCGGAGGCCGCGCCGAAGCGACCCCCGAAAACGGAACTGGATGCAGACTGGCAGACAGTAAAAAAAAAAGAAAACAAAAACAACAGAACCAAAGGACAGCACGCACAAAACAAAGACAAAAATCCAGGCTGAGAGGCACAGAACGGCCCCCAAACACAGGGGGACGGCTGTCCTGGTAAAGCCTGGAACCGATAACACGTACTCGGACATCGTACGGAAAATACGGACGACCGTTGACCCGAAGAATAGTCAGGTGCAGGTGACGACTCTGAGGAAGACGAAAAACGGCCTGTGTCTTCTAAAGATACAGGCAGACGCGAACGGACCAGACGGACGAGACGACTTCCGACGCGCTCTACAAGACGCGATCGGGGCCGCAGGCAGCGTCAGGGCCATGACCTCTAAGGTCCAATTAGAGATCATGGATCTAGACTGCGTAACAACTGCGGAGGACGTCGAACAGGCACTGAGACGGGAAACGGGACGAGACGAAGACTTCGGAGTCCATATCTTTGGCCCGAACCGCGCCGAGCAGTACATGGCGGTCTGCGAGCTAGAATCGCGGGAAGCCGATGTGCTGCTCCGCCGCGGACGACTCGGTATCGGATTGGTTCACTGCCGCGTCCGAAAAAGACTGACTGTGACAAAATGCCACAGGTGTCTCGGTTACGGGCACGTGAAGGCAAACTGCTCGGACGTGGACAGGACGAAGAGCTGCCGAAAGTGCGGTATATCTGGACACTACGCTACCGACTGCACGAACGAACCGGCTTGTCCCCTGTGCGCTAAGGCGGGGCACGAGGACGTAGCGCACCTTGCGGGAACCGGGAGGTGCGCGGTGTTCCGGGCTGCGCTGGAGGAGTGCAGGAAGCAGGCCGGAAGACGGACAGAGTAGTTCAGGGAAACCTGAACAGGAGTAGGACAGCAGACATTCTACTACCACAGATAGCTGACGAACATGACGCCGACAATCTGATCCTGTGCGAACCGTACAGGAGAAGAACGACACAAACGTACATTACAAACGAGACGGAGACCACAGCTATCTGGGTTAGGGGCGCTGCCCAATCTCGAATAACAAGCTGCGGTGTCGGGGACGACTACGTCTGGGCAAGGGTCGGCGCTGTCACATACGTCAGCGTCTATCTGACACCCAACTGCGCCGCGGTGGAGTTCGAGAGAAAGGTAGCGCTCCTTGAGGACGGAATCAGGGATCTGCCTGGGGACGTTGTTGTCGGAGGCGACTTCAACGCGCGGGCGATCGAGTGGGGAATGACAGCAACGAACAAACGTGGACGGTTGCTGCTGGAGATGGCCGCAAGGCTGGACCTGGTAGTAGCCAATACAGGAAACACACCGACGTACAGACGACCAGGGTTCGGAGACTCCATCCCTGACGTCACAATGACATCGGACAGAATATCGCCACGGATAGGGCAATGGCGGGTGTTCGACGGCTATACGGCCAGCGACCACCAGTACATTGTCTTTGAAGTGGCAGGACAAACGGCGACGAGACGGACGAGGACCCAGCACCCCCCGCGGTGGAACCTCAACAAACTCGACGTACAGAAATTTTCAGAGGAGCTGGTGGTAGCACCAGCACCGATAACAAAAGTCCCTCCGGAGCTGACTGGCCGGCAAAGAGCGGAAAGACTGGTGGACGGGACGGCCAAACTGACGGACCGGCTGTGCAATAGCGCAATGCCGAAACGACGACATCGACAGAACAGACAGCCACAATACTGGTGGACGGACGAAATAGCCGAGCTGCGCAGGGTCTGCTTGGCGAGCCGACGACTCGTAACGAGGGCTGGGGGAAGACCCGAAAGGGAAAACCTCCAAGCCGCATATAAGACAGCACGGAAGGCACTGACGAGCGCGATACGAGACAGCAAGACGCGTTGCTGGAGGAGGCTCTGCGAGGAGGTGGATCAGGATCCCTGGGGCACTGGTTACAAAATCGTGACCGGTGAACTAGGGGCCCGGGTACCACCAGAAATCAAAGAAGCCGAATCCGCACGACGGATCGTCGACGGCTTGTTTCCAACACACCTGATACGGACGGACGTTACAGACGATACGGACACACCGGCAGCCCCCATCTTCACGGCGGAGGAGCTCACTAGGGCATCCAACGCAATGAAGACTGGTAAGGCACCGGGACCAGACGGAGTACCGGCGGAGATTATCCGGCTGATGGTCAATCTGAGGCCGGAGATATTTCTCGACCTGTACAACACATGTTCGACGACGGGCACGTTTAGCGATCGGTGGAAGGCGGCAAGGCTAGTTTTTATCCCCAAAGGTAAGGGCGACCCCAATACGCCGTCAGCCTACCGGCCGTTGAGTTTACTCGACACGACGGGTAAACTCTACGAACAATTACTGAGACCGAGACTGACGGACGTGATACAAACCAGCGGAGGCCTTTCAGACCTGCAGTTCGGCTTCAGGAGGGGTCGATCGACGATTGGAGCGATCCAAAAAGTGGTTGACTCCTTCCTGGACTTAGAAAGACATTGCCACGCAGCACGACCTGTCGTTCTGCTGGCAACCTTGGACGTCAGGAACGCCTTCAACTCGGCCAGGTGGGTCGATATCCTGGAGGCGCTTGAAAGCAACTTCGGGGTTCCGGCTTACTTGGCTCGGGTGGTGGAGGACTACCTGAAAAACATACAGATTACGTACGAGACGACTGAAGGACCAGTGACGAGGCAAATCACCGCCGGGGTTGCACAGGGGTCCATACTGGGACCGGACTTTTGGAACGGACTTTACGACGGCTTGCTCAGGCTGGAAATGCCGCTCGGCGTACTACTCGTCGCTTACGCTGACGACGTGGCGGCGGTGATCACCGAGCGGTCTCCGGATCTGGCACAGCTAAAACTGAACCAGACGATGCGACGAGTGGGACGATGGATGACGCATCACGGACTACAACTCGCGACAGAAAAGACCGAACTGACGTTCCTTAGTAGAAGACGTATACAGACGAGACTTCCTATGTTGGTCGGGACGGACAAAATCGTGGCCGGGGGGGAAGTCAAGTATCTGGGGGTAACTCTGGATACGAAGATGACCTTCTGGCCTCATATACAGAAAACAGCTCAGAGGGCGGCCGAGAGGATAGCATCCCTAAGCCGCCTGATGGCTAACACGACTGGACCGAGACCGTGCAAACGACGACTTTTAATGGCGACGGCCCACTCGATCCTCCTTTACGGCGCGGAGATCTGGGCAGATGCCCTGAAGACAAAGAAGTACTGCCACGCGATGACGACGGTACAATGACGGGGTGCGCTGAGGATCGCCTGCTCCTATCGAACTGTATCTGCACAAGCAGTTTTGGTGGTGGCCGGCGTAATCCCCGTAGACCTCCTAGCTTTCGAGCGAAAGAGGATCTACGGGAAAAGCGCGGACATAAGACGGGAGGATGCCGCAGTTGCGGAGCGCAACAGGACAATACAGACTTGGCAAGATCGATGGACAAAAGAACGCACAGGCAACTGGACGAGACGACTTGTAAAGGACCTGAGACCGTGGATCGGAAGGGAGTTTGGGGACGTGAATTTTTACGTTACCCAGCTCCTGACCGGACACGGCTACATCCGAAGGTACCTTTACAACATGAACAGAGCACGGACGCTAGACTGTAAGTACTGCGGACACGAACGAGACGACGCGGAGCACACATTTTTTGTGTGTGACCACTGGACAGGACTGCGACTAGAACTCGAGACGATTGTTGGTAGCATCACCCCGGACAACATTGTCCAGGTGATGCTCCACTCAACAGAATGGTGGCAACTAGTTGCCACCTATACAGAGACGATACTGCGACGAAAAAACGTAAACGGCTTCCTCACCTAACTGAGCAGACGGACTGACGTGACGCGACAGGTTACAGACAACAAGACGAACGGACGAACACAGACAGAACCCCCAGCCAGAAGTAATATCGAAATAGTTCCTGGTCTGGGGGAGGGCAACAAGGAGAGGGCGGTTTAGTGGGTAGGCCTGCTTTTTTGGGAGTCCCACATACCCCCCCAGTTCGAAAGGCTGGGGGATATCCGTAAAAAGGATTCCGCAACTCCTTGTAATAATAATAATAATAATAATAATAATAATAATAATAATAATAATAATAATAATAATAATAATAATAATAATAATAATAATAATAATAATAATAATAATAATAATAATAATAATAATAATAATAATAATAATAATAATAATAATAATAATAATAATAATAATAATAATAATAATAATAATAATAATAATAATAATAATAATAATAATAATAATAATAATAATAATATCAGGGGTACAAATTGAAAATGCGGGTTTGATAACAGATGGCGTTACTAACGCTATACGCATCAGGCAGTACTGTGACTATGTTCATGTCAAAGCTACGTCTTATAGCTTTAATTTTCAGTATGTGTCAATTTGTCGCAGTGTCAAATTCATAGTTTTTTTGAGCTCTCAATATGTCGAGTTTCGTGCCAACAAAACAGCATTTGCGGGAAGTTTTAATTTACTTCTTTAATTTGAAGAAAAGTGCTGCTGAAGCACATCGATTGATCTCCGAGGCTTATCCGAGTCATGTTCCATCGGTTTCAACGTGCGAGAGATGGTTTGTGCGGTTTAGAAGTGGTGATTTTGACGTTGAGGACAAAGAGCGGCCGGGCCAAGTGAAAAAGTTTGAGAATGCTGAATTGGAGGCAATACTCAATGAAGACTCGTGTCAAACTCAACAAGAGCTCGCAGATTCATTGGGAGTGACACAACAAGCCATTTCCCATCGTATAAAAGCCCTCGGAATGATCCAAAAGCAAGGACATTGGGTGCCGTATGAGCTGAAGCCGAGAGACGTCGAGCGCCGTTTTTTTGCATGCGAACTGCTGCTCGAACGGCAAAAACGGAAGGGTTTTTTGCATCGCATTGTCACTGGTGATGAAAAGTGGATCCATTACGATAACCCGAAGCGCAAAAAATCATATGGTTACCCCGGCCATGCATCATCATCGACGGCCAAACCAAATATTCACGGCGCCAAGCTCATGCTCTGTATTTGGTGGGACCAGCTGGGTGTGGTGTATTATGAGCTATTGAAATCGAACGAAACCATCACAGGAGCACTATACCGAACTCAATTGATGCGTTTGAGCCGCGCACTCAAAGAAAAACGGCCACAATACGAGCAAAGACACGACAAAGTAATTTTGCAACATGACAACGCTCGGCCACATGTTGCAGCGCCGGTCAAAACATACCTACAAACGCTGAAATGGGAAGTCTTACCCCACCCGCCGTATAGCCCAGATATTGCTCCTTCCGATTACCACCTTTTCCGATCGATGACACATGGCCTAGCTGACCAGCGCTTCCATTCTTACGAAGAAGCCCAAAAATGGGTCGATGACTGGATAGCAGCCAAGCCGGCCGAATTTTTTCGCGACGGTATCCGTAAATTGCCAGAAAGATGGGAAAAAGTTGTGGCTAGCGATGGACAATACTTTGAATAATTCATTTGTTACCATTTTTTCAGAATAAACGTTCAAAAATAGAAAAAAATCCCGCATTTTCAATTTGTACTCCTGATAATAATAATAATAATAATAATAATAATAATAATAATAATAATAATAATAATAATAATAATAATAATAATAATAATAATAATAATAATAATAATAATAATAATAATAATAATAATAATAATAATAATAATAATAATAATAATAATAATAATAATAATAATAATAATAATAATAATAATAATAATAATAATAATAATAATAATAATAATAATAATAATAACAATAATAATAATAATAATAATAATAATAATAATCCCTCCCAAGTGTGTCGCCTTGCCGCGGCGGGGGGGCTTGCGTTTCTGCAATGAACTTTGGAGCTCGGCCGGCGGGGGCTCTAGCCCCTGGCAGGTCTAACCTTGCCGGACAGGTCCATGGGGAGCAGGCAGACTAAGAACACACAACATCAAAAGCTACGGTGGAAGGCATCGTGCCTACGGCTGCATGGCCGCAATGATGTAAACTAAAGCGGTCGCGAACGATCCCTGCAGGGCACCGGGTGGAACCCTGCAGTATTTACACCTTACCTAGACAAGGCGGCTCTGCCTAGGCAGACCTACATTCCGACCTACTCGTGGGATTAATATGGAGAAACTTTTAAAAGAAATAAAACCTAAGCAGAAGAAGGAGTTGGAAAAAACATCGACCGAGGAAGAGCTCAGGACAATCGGAGAACTCGCGACGAACAACATCGGGGGAGAGTCGAACGATGATAGCTTGGCGAACGTGACCGAAAGTGTCAACCTGAGAAAGAGAAGTATACTTCAGTCATGTTCGTCAACAGGCACGGAAGATCGATCTCTACATCAGAAGAAAAAGAAATTAAGATACAGAAAGAGAGAAACGACACCGCCACCCATGGAAGAGGGTAAAACGGTTCCACCTGTCGTCGGAAATATAAGGAGGCATCGAGAAAAACCTGGAACCTCCTCATTCGACGATGACAGTGGGAACGAGCCCGATTTGACAGAGTTATTACAACTCATTCATGAGACCGCGACGAAAATGGAAGAGGCAGCGGCAATACAGAAAAATATGAATATGGCGGTAAAAACCGGCATTAAGACGATTCTTGAGGCCGCCGACGCTGCGCTAAACATGCAAAGCAGGACAGCCTCGAAGGGACAAATGATGGCAGACGACCTGACAGAGACAGAAACGGAGACAACGGAACCGGCGACGCGACCGACGAAACGGAAACGGGAGACGACGAAGACCCCACCAGAGGCCCGACAGAAGACACCCCCAAGAACGGAGGAGGCCGAAACCTGGACAACCGTGAGGAAACGAAAAAAGAAGAAAAAAACGACGGAACCGAAAAACAAAACGGACGAGACGAACATACCGACCCAGGCTGAAAAGCGCAGACCGACCCCCAAACATAGGGGAACGGCTGTACTGGTCAAGCCTGGGAAAGACAACACGTACTCGGACATCGTACGGAAGATAAGGACGACGGTCGACCCGACGAGCAGTCATGTACAGGTGATGGCTCTAAAGAAGACCAAGGACGGACGGTGTCTCATCAAGATACAGACAGACACGGACGGACGAGAACAGTTTGAGCGCGCACTACAGGACGCGGTTGGGGACACGGGCAGTGTAAGGACCGTGACTTCTAGGGTGCAACTGGAGATCATGGACCTGGACTGCGTTACCACCGCGGAGGACGTGATACGGGCGCTGAGACGAGAAACGGGACGAGACGGCGACTTTGGTGTCCACATCTTCGGCCCGAACCGGGCCGAGCAGTACATGGCGGTCTGCGACCTCGAGACGCGGGAAGCCGAGGTGCTGCTGGACCGGGGCCGGATCGGGATAGGATGGGTGCGATGCCGACTACGACAACGATTGACGGTGACCAAATGCTACAAATGCCTGGGCTACGGACATACAAGGACGAGCTGCACGAACGCGGATCGGACAAAGAACTGCAGGAAATGCGGCGAGACGGGACATTACGCGACGGACTGTAAAAACAGACCGGCTTGCCCACTGTGCTCTGAGGCGGGACACGGGGACGTAGCGCACCTTGCGGGAACCGGAAGGTGTGCGGTATTCCGGGCTGCGCTGGAGGAGTGCAGGAGGCAGGCCGGAAGACGGACAGAATAGTTCAGGGAAACCTGAACAGGAGTAGGACAGCAGACATGCTACTACCACAGATAGCTGACGAACATGACGCCGACATTCTGATCCTGTGCGAACCGTACAGGAGAAGAACGACACAAACGTACATTACGAACGAGACAGAGACCACAGCTATCTGGGTGAGGGGCGCTGCCCAATCTCGAATAGTTAACTGCGGTGTCGGGGACGATTACGTCTGGGCAAGGGTCGGCGCTGTCACTTACGTCAGCGTATACCTGACACCCAACTGCACCGCGGCGGATTTCGGGAGGAAAGTGGCGCTCCTTGAAGACGGAATCAGGAATCTGCCTGGAGACGTTATCATCGGGGGAGACCTCAACGCGCGGGCGATCGAGTGGGGAATGACAACAACGAACAAACGTGGACGGCTGCTGCTGGAGATGGCCGCAAGGCTAGACCTGGTAGTAGCAAATACGGGAAACGTACCGACATACAGACGACCAGGGTTTGGAAACTCTATCCCTGACGTCACAATGACATCGGACAGAATATCGCCACGGATAGGACAGTGGCGGGTTTTCGACGGCTATACGGCCAGCGATCACCAGTACATTGTCTTCGAAGTGGCAGGACAAACGGCGACGAGACGGACGAGGACCCAGTACCCCCCGAGGTGGAACCTCAACAAACTCGACTTACGAAAATTTTCGGAGGAGCTGGCGGCAGCACCAGCACCAATGACGAAAGTCCCCCCTGAACTGACTGGCCGGCGAAGGGCGGAAAGACTCACGGATGAGACGGCCAAACTGACGGACCGGCTGTGCAACAGCACAATGCCGAAACGACGACATAGACCAAACAGGCAACCACAATACTGGTGGACGGACGAAATAGCCGAGCTGCGCAGGCTCTGCTTGGCGAACCGCCGACGAGTTACGAGGGCTGGGGGAAGACCCGAAAGGGAAAACCTCCAAGCCACTTACAAGACGTCACGAAAAACACTTACGAACGCCATAAGGGACAGCAAAACGCGATGCTGGAAGCAGCTCTGCGAGGAGGTGAACGAAGACCCCTGGGGAACCGGTTACAAAATTGTGACTGGCAAACTAGGGGCCCGAGTTCCACTTGAACTCAAAGATGCCGAAACCGCAGAACGAATTGTTGACGGACTGTTTCCGACCCACCCGATACGGACGAACGTGACAGACGACACGGAGGCCCCGGCGGCCCCCATATTTACCGCGGAGGAGCTCTTCAAAGCGACTGCCGCGATGAAGACTGGCAAGGCGCCGGGACCAGACGGAGTGCCGGCGGAGATTCTCCGGCTGATGGTTCGCCTGAGGCCGGAGATATTTCTTGACCTGTACAACACGAGCTTGACGACGGGAACGTTCAGTGACCGGTGGAAGACGGCAAGGCTAGTTCTTATCCCTAAGGGTAAGGGCGACCCCAATACGCCGTCAGCCTACCGGCCGCTGAGTTTACTCGACACAACGGGTAAACTCTATGAACAACTACTAAAACCGAGACTGACGGACGCGATACAGACCAGCGGAGGCCTCTCAGACCGGCAGTTCGGCTTCAGGAGGGGACGATCAACGATTGGAGCGATTCAAAAAGTGGTCGATTCCTTCCTGGATTTGGAGAGACATTGCCATGCAGCGCAACCAATCGTTCTGCTGGCGACCTTGGACATCAGGAACGCCTTTAACTCGGCCAGGTGGGTTGACATCCTGGAGGCGCTTGAAGGCAACTTCGGGGTTCCGGCTTACCTGGCTCGGGTGGTGGGCGACTACCTAAGAAACAGACGGATCACGTACGAGACGACTGAAGGACCGGTGACGAGACAAATCACCGCGGGGGTTGCACAGGGGTCCATACTGGGACCAGACTTTTGGAACGGACTCTACGACAGCTTACTCAGGCTGGAATTGCCGCTTGGCGTTTTCCTTGTCGCCTACGCTGACGACGTGGCGGCGGTGATCACCGAGCGGTCTCCAGACCTGGCACAGCAAAAACTGAACCAGACGATGCGGCGAGTGGGCCGTTGGATGACGGACCACGGACTACAACTCGCGACAGAAAAGACAGAACTGACTTTCCTTAGCAGAAGACGCATACAGACGAGACTACCCATGTGGGTCGGGACGGACGAAATCGAGGCCGGAGGTGAAGTCAAGTACTTGGGAGTGACCCTAGATACGAAGATGACCTTCTGGCCTCATATACAAAAAACATGCCAGAAGGCGGCTAAGAGGATAGCATCCTTAAGCCGCCTAATGGCCAACACAAACGGGCCAAGACCGGGAAAACGACGACTCCTAATGACGACAGCCCACTCGATCCTCCTGTACGGCGCGGAGATCTGGGCAGATGCCCTGAAGACAAAGAAGTACTGCCACGCCATGACAACGGTACAAAGACAGGGTGCGCTGAGGATCGCCTGCTCCTACCGAACTGTCTCTGCAGAAGCAGTCTTGGTGGTTGCGGGCGTGATCCCCGTGGACCTCCTAGCTTTCGAGCGAAAGAGGATCTACGGGAGAAGCGCGGACATAAGACGGGAAGATGCGGCGGTCGCGGAACGCGACAAGACGATACAGACTTGGCACGAACAATGGACAGAAAGAGCGACAGGCAACTGGACAAGACGACTAATAAAGGACCTGAGACCGTGGATCGAAAGAGATTTTGGGGACGTAAATTTTTACATCACCCAGTTCCTGACGGGACACGGTTACTTTAGACGGTACCTTTATAACATGGACAGAGTACGGACGCCAGACTGTAAGTACTGTGGACACGAACGAGACGACGCGGAGCACACATTTCTTGTGTGCGACCGCTGGACAGGACTCCGACTGGAACTGGAGACGATTGTTGGCAGCATCACCCCGGACAACATTGTTCAGGTGATGCTCCACTCGACAGAATGGTGGCAACTAGTTGCCACCTATACAGAGACGATACTGCGACGAAAAAACGTAGACGGCTGCCTCACCTAACCGAGCAGACAGACTAACGTGACGCGACAGGTTACAGACAGCAAGACGAACGAACGAACACGGACAGAACCCCCAGCCAGAAGTAATACCAAAATAGTTCCTGGTCTGGGGGAGGGCAACAAGGAGAAGGCGGTTTAGTGGGTAGGCCTACCTTTTTGGGAGTCCCACATACCCCCCCAGTTCAAAAGACTGGAGGATATCCGTAAAAAAGATTCCGCAACTCCTTGTATTAATAATAATAATAATAATAATAATAATAATAATAATAATAATAATAATAATAATAATAATAATAATAATAATAATAATAATAATAATAATAATAATAATAATAATAATAATAATAATAATAATAATAATAATAATAATAATAATAATAATAATAATAATAATAATAATAATAATAATAATAATAATAATAATAATAATAATAATAATAATAATAATAATAATAATAATAATAATAATAATAATAATAATAATAATAATAATAATAATAATAATAATAATAATAATAATAATAATAATAATAATAATAATAATAATAATAATAATAATAATAATAATAATAATAATTTATACAGCAGGTGGAAATGCTTTACGCACAAGGATAGATCCCAGTGTCGGGCTCCCACACGTGGTTTACCGACTAAAACCACCTACTGTGCCTAGCTTGGAACTGTTTGTCACATTACTTCAAAGGTCTAGGTCTTTTCATTTTCTCCTTTGTCTCCGGTTCAGCTCACCTCCGTTTGGCTGACCTCATTTTCTTCGGCCGTCCCTCTATCCAGGTCCCGTTTTTTGGTGCAGAGGACGCTGCGTATCCATTGGGATATGGCGTTCCAGTTGGTTCTGCTGGCCAGCATTGCGTCCACGATGTTTGACAGCGTGAGCTCTCCTAGGTCTCTCTCCAGTATATGCCTGCTCTGCGCCCATTGGTTGCATCCGAAAAACGTGTGCTCTGCGTCGTCTCCTGTTTCGGGGCAGTATAAGCATTCGGGCGTGACTGCCTTTCCGATCCTAAACAAGTATTGTTTGAAATACCCATGCCCGCTCAGGAACTGCGTGATGTAGTAGTCCACCTCGCCGTGCTTTCTCTCTATCCATGGCCTTATCTGCGGAATAAGTTTTGCAGTCCAGCGCCCTCTGGGGTCCTGATCCCATGTCGCTTGCCAGCTGTCGATACTATGGTTCCGCTCTTCCTTGCTTGCTATCTCTTTTCCTATTTCTGCTTTTTTGGAGTACACGGCTTTACGTTCCCTCGCGAGGAGTGCGACCGGGATGATTCCGGCAATAACGAGAACCGCTGGTTCTGAGACCGTGCGATACGATGATGCGACTCTAAGGGCTGCTCTTCTCTGGACTTGACCCAGCCGCTTTCGGTATATTTCTTTGTTGAGTGAGTCTGCCCATATTTCGGCTCCGTACAGGAGGACCGCCTGTACTGCGTTCATTAATAACCGACGTTTGGTCGATTTTGGCCCGGTGGTATTGGCCATCAGCCTGCTCAGGGCGTTCATCCCCCTCGCAGCTTTGTTCGCAGTTTGCCGGATCTGTTCCCCGAAGCTGAGCTTACTGTCAATCATGATCCCGAGGTATTTAGCAGCTGGTTTGGTCTGCACGATTTGTTCTCCTACCCACATGGGGAGTATGGTGTTTATTCGTTTTTTTGTAAGGACAACAATCTCTGTTTTGCCTAGGGCCAGGGAAAGTCCATGTGTGTCCATCCACCAGTTGATTCTGCGCATTACTTGGTTCAGTTGGAGCTGGGCTAGCTCGACGTCTCTGGCCGCAATGAGTGCTACGACGTCATCCGCATATCCCACCAGGACCGTTTCTTCGGGCATTTCCATCCTCAGGAGGCTGTCGTACGAGGCGTTCCAGAGATCTGGGCCAAGGATTGACCCCTGGGCTGCGCCGGCTGTGACCTTCTTTTTTCTTGTCCCTGTGCTGGTTTCGTAGGACAGTGTGCGGTCTCGCAAGTAGTCGTCCATCATGCGAAGGAGGTAGCCGGGTACCTTGAAGGTATGCACTAGGGCCGAAAGCATGTCCGTCCATTTCGCCGAGTTAAAAGCGTTTCTCACGTCTAGCGTTACCAGAAGCACTACTCGGCGTGAGTGATGATTGTGGTTTTCTGCTCTTCTTACAGCCTCAGTGACTTCCTGGACCGCGTCCACCGTTGAGCGCCCTGTTCGGAAGCCATACTGCTTTGGTGACAGATCTCCAGCCACAGCGATCGCCTGGTGTAGTCTCGCTTTCAGCAGTTTCTCGAGTCCCTTGCCTGCTGTGTCCAGCATGCAAAGCGGTCTGTAAGACGAGGGTGTTTCTGGATCGCCTTTACCTTTGTTGATCAACACCAGGCACGAGGTTTTCCACCGGTGGCAGAACGTCCCGGTTCTTAGGCACGTGTTATAAAGTCTTAGTAGCAAGTGTGGGTTATGCTGCATAACTATCTTTAGGACCTCGCTTGATATGCCGTCGGGTCCGGGCGCCTTTTTGTTTTTCAGCGATTTTATCGCTTTCTCCACTTCTTCGAGGCTAAAGAGGGGAAATTCCTCGATTTGCGCAGGATTAGTGTTTGCTCTCTCAGGGTGAGCCGGGAAGAGGGTGTCGACAATGCGGTCCATAGTGGCCGCGTCCATGGCACTGGTCGCGCACAGGGCTCCCAACTTCTGTGTGACGATTTTATATCCTAGTCCCCATGGGTCCGAGTTTACCTCTTCCACGAGCCTTCCCCAACACTCGGCCTTGCTCCGGTTGATAGTTCGCCGAAGTATCCTTCTTTCGGCTCTGTAGTCCGCAGATCTAACGTTTGCGTCATCTCGGTTCCTCGCTCGTTGTGCGATCCGTCTCAGTCTGTGGCACTTTTTGCGAATTTCCGCGATTTCAGCCGTCCACCAGTACACCGGTTGTTTGTCATGGCGCGGTCTCTTTCGTGGCATCGAAGCTTCGCATGCTTTCGTGATGAGGTCGATCGTTGAGGCCGCTAGTGTCTCCACTCCGGCTCTTTCGTTCGCCTCCTGTCCTGCGACTCTTTCCGTCCCGCGCGCGATCGTTTCCCCAAATACCTCGGTATTTATTTTCGCAAGGTTCCATCTTCGTGGCCGCTCCTGGTTGTCCCGTTGTCGGTGTTGTTCCTCATCGATTGTGAGGCGGATGAACTGATGGTCGCTAGCGGTATAGTCCTCTATGACTTTCCATTCCTTGATTCGTGCTGTGAGAGCCTCCGAGGCCATGGAGATGTCAGGGATGGTTTCCGAGTATCCCGGGCGGCGGAAGGTTGTTGTCGTGCCGGTGTTCAGTACATTCAATCTCGTCCGGGCTGTCATTTCCATAATGTAATTGCCGCGGGAATCTGGGTGTGGCATACCCCATTCAATGGCTCTGGCATTAAAATTTCCGCCTACTAGCACATTGCCAGTTGTGTTGAGTATCTCGTCTTCCAGTGCGTCTATTTTTGCCCGGAAGTCGTGGATGCTCTCGTTTGGCGTAAGGTAGACACTATAGTAAGTAACCCCCCCACTTTGGATCCACACGAAGCCCCGACGACTCCCGTATCTTCCCGCCTGTATTTTGGCGGGACTTCGTACCCAGATGGCAGCTGTGCCCAGGGGGTCCGAGAACCACAATCGTCCCTCCATGTTCCGGTACTGTTCTGAAATTAAAAGCAGATCTGCGTCTTTTTCCCGGGCCAGTTGTTGTACCAGGTCATTGGCTATCTTACTCCTATTTAGGTTTGCTTGGATTATATGTATCATTTTAAGGTTCTTCGCACGCTTTCTAAAGCGTCTTTGAAGACGTCGCACCGCCCCGATCCTGGTGCGTGCTTCAGTTTGCTGTGGTCCAGCCCTTTTTCGGCACAAAGTATGCAGCATAGTGGGGCTGTGCATGACCTCGCTTTGTGTTCGGGGTCGCCGCACTTGTAGCAAAGCTTGCTTCTGTCGGGTCCCCTGCAGTTTCGAGCCGTGTGCCCGTATCCACTGCATCTGAAGCAGCGTGGGACTACCAGCCGTTTTCTTACTCTGCAGCTAACCCATCCAATCTTAATATGCTGGAGTTCCAGCAATTTTTTTCCTCCTTTTTCGTTGAGTTCGACTATAGCCATCTTCTGCTCTCTGCTATTTGCCTTCGTTACCCGAGTTCTGAGGTTCTTGGCATCGTCCAATATCTCCCTTCTTATTGCCGCCTCTACTTCCTCCTGGGTAGTGAGGCTATCAAGGTCTCTGATTTCCAGTGTCGTTCTTCTGTTTGGTTGGCGGACTACTGCGCTGACTGCGCTGTCCCCAAGGATGGCTTTGAGGGCATCGCTGAAGGCTGTTGTGTCCTTCGTTTTCCTGCTGAGCTCTATCAGGACTTCCCCAGCCTTGGTCTGTCGGATCGACCTTACTTCGGTCTCCGTATCTTCTGGTTTTGCCTTGCTGCGGATTTTGCTCAAGATGTCCGCATAGGATATACCTTCTGCTGGTCTGATTATCAGTGCCTCCGGGCGTTGCCTTTTCTTGTCCAGTGGATTGTTCAATACTCCGGCATAGCTCTTTCTTGGGTCGAGCCCCTTTAGCGTCGCCTCGAGCCGTGGTTTGTTTCTGCCTTTTTCAGGGGCTGAGCCGCTCTCGTGTCCGATCTCAGCCTGTGCTCTTACAGGCCGATCGAGAGGCTTTGCTTCTTTTGTCGCCTCCTGGTTTTCCGCCCCCTTTTTGGCCTTCCTGTCGGGGTCTTCGCTCCGTTTGATCCGCTCGTTGTCTTGCTTCTTTCTTTTACCTGATCGGGGGTCGCCGGTGGTGCCCTCTGGGCTGTTGACGTTCCTGCTACGTTTTTGGCTGCAGTTAGAGGACTGCGAGCCTCGTCTTATGGTCCGTGGTACTTCCCAGCACTTCGACTCTTCCCTTATCTTCTTCCAGGTGCGTCTTTCCGCTAGAATAGCGTCGACGTGTTCTACTAGCTTTATTAGCCCCGTTTTAATGTCCATACTGACATTTTTCTGTCTGCTTGTCGCTTTCTGCATATTCTTCGCTATATCCAGTATGTCCGTCAGCCGGGCGTCCTCCCGTGCTATGGCCTCATCCTCCAGATTTTTCCTTGGATCTCGTAGGAGTTCTGTTTCCCGAGTCCTGTTGTCTTCTGGCACTTGAAGTGCTGCGCTCGTCGAATGGTCGACTTGCGTCTGGTCTTCTGTTGTCTCGTCGTTGTTGTTCTGCTCGTCTTTGCCTCGCCGCGTTTTCGCGGGGTTACGGCTATCCTGGCTTGTTGCCTTGGATGCTACACTGGCCAAGTCCTCCACCAATGTAGCACTGCGGTCGCTTGTTTTCGACGCCGGGGAGCCCGCTTGCTCACTCCCTATCGGCGCCGGTACTGGGGTTCCGTGCCCCTGCACCCTAATCTGCTCTCCTATTGGACTCTTCATGTTGGTTTTCTTATTCTGGGTTTCCTTCCCATATGGCTGCTCTTTGTTCACGCGGCTACATGCCTGGCTTGACATGCCGCCGCGATTCGGCCCCCCCACCACGACGAGGTGGCAGCCAGCCGGGGAATAATAATAATAATAATAATAATAATAATAATAATAATAATAATAATAATAATAATAATAATAATAATAATAATAATAATAATATCAGGGGTACAAATTGAAAATGCGGGTTTGATAACAGATGGCGTTACTAACGCTATACGCATCAGGCAGTACTGTGACTATGTTCATGTCAAAGCTACGTCTTATAGCTTTAATTTTCAGTATGTGTCAATTTGTCGCAGTGTCAAATTCATAGTTTTTTTGAGCTCTCAATATGTCGAGTTTCGTGCCAACAAAACAGCATTTGCGGGAAGTTTTAATTTACTTCTTTAATTTGAAGAAAAGTGCTGCTGAAGCACATCGATTGGTCTCCGAGGCTTATCCGAGTCATGTTCCATCGGTTTCAACGTGCGAGAGATGGTTTGTGCGGTTTAGAAGTGGTGATTTTGACGTTGAGGACAAAGAGCGGCCGGGCCAAGTGAAAAAGTTTGAGAATGCTGAATTGGAGGCAATACTCAATGAAGACTCGTGTCAAACTCAACAAGAGCTCGCAGATTCATTGGGAGTGACACAACAAGCCATTTCCCATCGTATAAAAGCCCTCGGAATGATCCAAAAGCAAGGACATTGGGTGCCGTATGAGCTGAAGCCGAGAGACGTCGAGCGCCGTTTTTTTGCATGCGAACTGCTGCTCGAACGGCAAAAACGGAAGGGTTTTTTGCATCGCATTGTCACTGGTGATGAAAAGTGGATCCATTACGATAACCCGAAGCGCAAAAAATCATATGGTTACCCCGGCCATGCATCATCATCGACGGCCAAACCAAATATTCACGGCGCCAAGCTCATGCTCTGTATTTGGTGGGACCAGCTGGGTGTGGTGTATTATGAGCTATTGAAATCGAACGAAACCATCACAGGAGCACTATACCGAACTCAATTGATGCGTTTGAGCCGCGCACTCAAAGAAAAACGGCCACAATACGAGCAAAGACACGACAAAGTAATTTTGCAACATGACAACGCTCGGCCACATGTTGCAGCGCCGGTCAAAACATACCTACAAACGCTGAAATGGGAAGTCTTACCCCACCCGCCGTATAGCCCAGATATTGCTCCTTCCGATTACCACCTTTTCCGATCGATGACACATGGCCTAGCTGACCAGCGCTTCCATTCTTACGAAGAAGCCCAAAAATGGGTCGATGACTGGATAGCAGCCAAGCCGGCCGAATTTTTTCGCGACGGTATCCGTAAATTGCCAGAAAGATGGGAAAAAGTTGTGGCTAGCGATGGACAATACTTTGAATAATTCATTTGTTACCATTTTTTCAGAATAAACGTTCAAAAATAGAAAAAAATCCCGCATTTTCAATTTGTACTCCTGATAATAATAATAATAATAATAATAATAATAATAATAATAATAATAATAATAATAATAATAATAATAATAATAATAATAATAATAATAATAATAATAATAATAATAATAATAATAATAATAATAATAATAATAATAATAATAATAATAATAATAATAATAATAATAATAATAATAATAATAATAATAATAATAATAATAATAATAATAATAATAATAATAATAATAATAATAATAATAATAATAATAATAATAATAATAATAATAATAATAATAATAATAATAATAATAATAATAATAATAATAATAATAATAATAATAATAATAATAATAATAATAATAATAATAATAATAATAATAATAATAATAATATCTGCAATTATGAATAATAATACTAAGATTGTTTTTAAGGTAGTTGTAGTAAAAGTAATAATTATAGGTATCCCGGGCAATAGAGATAAGAAAATAGCTATAGGGGATGGAATAGAAACCACTCAACACCACGAATGAGAATCCATCATGGGAGAGGCCTCTAGAGAAAGGAAGAATAATTCGGACAAAAGTCGGTCATAATATCATCAGCGGACCGAGCAGTACAGCCGAAGGTAAACAAAGGCAAAGTCCTCGAAACAATCGGATGATAACAACATTCAAGTGCGGAGCCCTCGGACCACACCAGTGTGATCACACACCCAAGATTGATAAGGAAGATCCATCAAAGATTACCAAAATGTCAACTTAGAATAAAAATAAGGAGGGGTTATATATAAATAAAAAAAACGGAGTACAGGTATCCTCATGGAGTACAAAGTAGTCTGTAATATCTAAGTAGTATCTTAACATTGCCCAGTGCCATACACCACCCCCCGAGGCACAACATCTCGCTTTCCAAGCCATTCCCGTCAGCCTCCACCAGATCGGGCCACCCGAGGAGGGGTGGATAGACGAAGGAATCCAGGTGACTCGACAGATCATCGAGGCTGTCACCTGGAAAATGATGGTCGTCCTCGAGGAGACCAATGCTCAGGCCTGGTGGGTGGAAATATGGACCGAAACTGAGGAGGGACAACGGATATACCTGAGAGAAGAACTTCTTCACTACAGGGTTGGAATTCCCGCGGAAAACCCGATGGAGTTCGACTGGGGGACTGACGGGGGTCTCTTTCTGGACCCGAACTTCTGACCTGAAATAGAATACACCGATTCGAGTCACAGCAGCGGGGAAGAGGCGTACGGTAGAACGGAGGACGAGTTGGTTCAGACGACGATTTGGTGAGCTGGAGAGGCTCAGACGAAGAATCAACTTTAAAAAAAAAATTTTTTTTTTTTTTAAATTTAATTTTTAATGAAGCCCATTATGTTTGAAATTGTATGATACGTACAATAAGATCTACTCTCACGTGTATATAATAATTTTTTTTTTTTTTTAACACAGTTAACATTATTTCTAGTTATAAGACCCGCGTCGACATAAACATAAATCAAAACAACTAGATAGGATTAGCGGGGATGAATGAGAAAAACCCCGAATTAAAAAGCGCATGAAAATACATAGGGAATCACGAAAGAATAAACAAGAATAAAAGGATCGTTAAGATAATGAAAAGAAGGAAGATTGAGGATTAAAAAGCGGCAAGCACAGAAATTAATGAAAATAAAATAAGAATAGAATAAGCGTGGTAGAAGGCAGCAACTAGAAGAAGAGAGAGAGCAAAATCATCACGGAGATCCTCGGTTCACAAGTTCACCTTGGATCGGGGGACAATGTAATGTACTGGCCATATAACAACGCTCGATGTACACCTCGAGGCATCATTACCGCGCGTTACTGACACCGAGTAAAACCGACCTATACTTATCAGCTCATGACGCGCGGTGCAAACTATGAAGCACCGCTACCGCGCGTCACTCGCACCATGTAGGCCGGCACGTCGGAGACCAAGTCCCGTTACTCGTTTCAAAAAGCACCAGTGAAGAATTAAAAACCAACGACAAATTTCAAAAAGACCAAGACTAGCAGTGGGATACAGGAGATGGGCTACAGGACCGCCACCCGCTACAGTTATATCAGAAGCATGGGACGAACAGAGGGGATACTGGTATAAAAAGACCAGAAATTCGGCATTCGGGGAACACTTTTGTTCGCAGGTCCCGCTAACGCAGAAGTCCAGCTACTAGGAAGGAAGACCAAACGAGACCTCGCTAGCTGAGGCCGCACCGATACACGCAAAGCGCAGCTGTAGTACCGAACACACAATTGACGGGTAGAAGCTGAGCCTGTGCTGCGCTAGAGTTCAACGCACCACGGGCCATCCAAAACATCAACAAAGTGGACTCTCTCTCTCTCTCTCTCTCTCTCTCTCTCTCTCGCTCTCTCTCTCTCTCTCTCTCTCTCTTCCTGGCTATTTACTATCTCGGGAGTGCCTCAAGGTTCGGTCCTTGGTCCGCTACTTTTCTCGCTTTTCATCAACGACATAGGTTGTGTTCTTCATCATTCTCAACACATAATTTTCGCTGATGATACACAGATTTACCTGAGCTGCCTACCATCTCAACTGGCCGAAGGCCTGAAATTAATATCCGAGGATGTATACGCCATTGCTGACTTCGCAGCTAGTAACGGTTTGAAACTTAATATAACCAACTCGAAAGTTATTGTACTAGGTAGCAATTCCTATTCTCGGCAACTCGACTTCAGCGCAGTATCACCCATCTCTTTAAATGACACGACTATCCCTTTTGTTAATGAAGTGCGAAACTTAGGAGTGATGCTACATAGTAACCTATCGTGGCGAACTCAAGTCAAAAATATCTCACAAAAAGTTAACTTTACCATCTACAGATTAAAATTCCATCGAACTGCGCTTTCGCAGGAATTAAGAACATTGCTGATTACTTCTCTTGTTTTCCCTCTTTTAGATTATTGTTGTCTAGTCTATCATGGCCTAACTGAAGAACTGAACACAACACTCGAAGGGCTCATAAATACTTGCATTCGCTTTATTTTTTATCTCCGACTTGATACGCACATCACACCTTATAGGCGTAGACTTGGCTGGCTTACTGTTAAATCACGACGCATCTATTTTCTCGGTATTTCTATGTACAATGTTATTGGTAAAAAAGCACCAGCCTATATTCTAGAGTTGTTCCAAAGTCAGGGTATAATGTCTCAGCGCTCTGAGAGGAGACCAAGGTCTATATTTATTACACCTTCGTATCGCACAACGACTTATCAACAAGCGTACTCCATCTCAGGAATCTCTCTGTGGAATTCTTTACCGACAACTGTAACTTCATCGTCTAGCTTAGATATCTTTAAGATACGTCTATATGCTCACCTGTTTGACCATGTAGACTTGATTTAATATATATATATATTTTGTTTATATTATTTCATTTTTTATATATATTGTGAATTCTAGAATTTTGTATACTTAAATTTTATTATTAGTTTATTAATTTATTATACTTAAATAGTACTTATTTTGATTTGACTCGCGATATTTTGTTATTTTATCATTTCTCCGTTAAATTAAGATTTCTTATGTTTCTTATATTTTGTTATTATATATTATATTTTATTCTATATTTTTTATTTTTATTCATTTTTATTTTATTTTCATCTATAGTTATATATAATATATTTTATATATTTTTCTACATTTACTAATTATATAATATATTAATTATATTTAATTATAATTTCATTGTTATTATACACATGTTGCCAAAGGGTTACCAAGGCATAAATAAACTATCAATCAATCAATCAATCTCTCTCTCTCTCTCTCTCTCTCTCTCTCTCCGCGACCATTCGCGCTGCCACGGTGACACGACAATAGCGCATACCACGGCATTTGTGCGAACACGGACGAAATGGATAGCACAACTGAGTACGATGAATATCGTTGTTCAGCGTGCAAAAAAGCTATAAAAAGTCAGGTAGTGCGATGCAAGACGTGCCCGAAACTGTTTTATCATCCGGGATGTGTGTGTAAACATAAGGTGTATGATAAAAACAGAGAACTAGTGCCATGTAATGGTCCATTCGATAAATTCGTAGTTGACGAAAGCCAAAAGACGTTGACACCCGGTGCAGGTAACAGCAGAGATCGATCGGGTTCGACTGGATCATTTACTGGAAGCAGAGGTATTAGTATGACGGCAAATATCGAAGGAAAAATAGACTGGTTGGTGAAAAATGTGAAAGAAATAAAGGACGAAGTCGCATGCAAGAATGAAGTTAGGGTGATAATTAAGGAAATCGTACAAGAAGAATTGAAGGGCATGAAGATCGAAATGGAAGAAATAAAAAAGATGATACAAGGACGAGTTCTAGGTACAACAAGGGAAGTAAAAAGAACCTATAGTGGAGCAGTCAAAGAAAAGAAAAAGGAGACGGTTATAATTATTAAGCCTAACGAACAACAAGAAAGTGAGGCCACGAAAAAGAAGATCAAAGAAAAGATAGACATAAAAAACATGGCTGTGGGAGTAACAAGGTTAAAGAAAGGCAGTAATGGAACTGTGATTTTGGGCTGTGAAACGACTGAAGAAATACAAAAGCTAAAGACCATAGTACAAGAGAAAATGGGCGAGGGATTTAAAGTTATGGAAACAAAGCAACAAAAACCAAAAATTAAGATCGTTAACATGGAAGTGGACGAACTAGAGCTGGCGGATGATGAGCTGGTTGAAACAATAAAGAAACAGAATGCAATGGAAGAAAAGGAAGGAAGGAAGATGAAAATTGTCAAAAGAATAAACAAAGAAGAGAGACACGAAGGATCAGTAATAATGATAGTGGATGAAGGAACCCACCAAGAGATACTGAACAAAGGTAAGATCAGCGTAGGATGGAGAAAATGTCCGGTTTACAACCACGTCAATGTGAAGCGATGCTACAAATGTTGGGGCTACTATCATATAGCCAAGAACTGCACAAGAGAGGAAACATGCCATAAATGTGCGGGAAATCACGAAACGAGTAAATGTACAGCGACGAAAAACAAGTGCATAAACTGCATGTTTAAAAACCAAGCATACAACTTAGAGATAAACATGGAACATGATGCATTAGATCGGGAATGCCCAACGTACAAAAGAGCAATCCAAGAAGAGAAGAGGAGAGCAGGATGGGACGATTAGCAATTACTGAAGGAGGAAATGTTATGGTATACAAATGCACAAAGTCTGATAGCACATAAGGATGAAATACGATACCAAATAGTGGATAATACGAAACCCGCATTCATAGCGTTATCAGAGACCAGCGTGACAGCTGAAATTGGTGACAGAGAAGTGTACCAGGTGTATGCATAAGTTTTTTCCGGTTTTTTGGTAAAAAAAACACGTAATTTTCAAGGGAAATTAATTTTTGTTTTATTCAAAATATTGGCCATCGGCTTCTACACATTTCGCCCATCTTTCAGGTAACTTATGAATACCATGCCAGAAAAACTGCTCGTCTTTTGCGGCAAACCATTCGTCGAGCCATTTTCCAACTTCCTCGAAATTGCTGAAATGCTGCTCTGGGAGCGCGTGCCCCATTGATGCGAAGAGGGGATAGTCAGATGGCGCCAGGTCTGGCGAATACGGCGGGTGCGGAAGGATGTCCCATCCAAGCGATTTCAAGGTGTCTTTCACTGCTTTTGCTGTGTGAGACGGCGCATTGTCGTGTAACAAAATCCACCCATTTACCGAGGGACCCATTTACCGAGTTTATTGATCTTCCCCATTACTCGTAAACGTCTGCTGATTGTATCTTGTGACACATGTAATGCTTCTGCTAATTGCCGTTGAGTTTGAGTTGGGTCATCATCCAATAACTCCTGCAATTGCTCGTCTTCGCATATTTGTGGTCTACCAGAGCGCTCATTGTCTTTCACATTGAAATCACCACTTTTAAATTGTCGAAACCATGTCTCACATGTTCTAATCGATGGAGCGTGTTCACCATATGTTTCTACCAGCAAACGTTGACTTTCAGCAGCCTTTTTCTTTTGATTAAATAAGAAAAGCAATGCGCGCCGCAAATGTTCTTTTTCAGGCACAAAACTCGACATGATCACTGAACGATAAAACAAAGACGCTAGTTTTTGGCGGACTCAACTTGTGTGTGTTTGTAGGTTTATGTCAGACGAACAAAATGACGTATGTGTCAAATTAATACGCTGCGTACTTTTCGCTGGCGCCATCTCTTAGTTAAACCGGAAAAAACTTATGCATACACCTGGTATATGCCGGGCTATAGTGCAGTCAGATGTGATGCGGAGAATAGAAATACAGGTGGTGCAATCTTATACATAAGAGATGATATTAAATATGATATGATACCAATAAATAAAATAGAATCAAACTGCTGGTGTGCTGGAATAGAGGTCAAGGACGAACATTATAAAGGAGTGATAGTAATTGTGTATCATTCGCCAAGTGCGTCGGATGCTGAATTTATAAGACACATAGAAAACATAACTGAGGAACTAACAATAAAAGGAGACTGTTTGATAATAGGTGATTTTAATATAGATGTCACGGTAGAAACGTTCTACAAAAAGAGGTTGATAACAGGAATGCTGAGTCTAGGAATGAAGCAATACGTTAATAAACCAACAAGAATAACGCAAGACAGTCGAACTACTATCGATTTATTATTTGCTAATAGGTGTGCACAAGTGCAGGTGGAACATGAGCCAAAGATAACGGATCATGCATGAATAAAAGTCATATTAGGTAACAGGAAGGAAAGGAATGAGTATAGAGAATATAAAACAAGAAACTATATCATAGTAAAATTGATGTGAAGGAATTTACACGGATGTTAAGCATCACCACAAGACAAGTTCAAGAGGTAGAAGTAAGCCAAAGAGTAAGGATGCTCGTTGATAACATAGTGGGTGCTCTAGATAGGTTCGCACCCAGAAAAATAGTGAAGATTCCAAGCGTATGGGAAGGAAAAAAATGGTATTCAGAAGACATAATAGTAGCTGCAAGAAGAAGAGATAAGGCATACGGAGTAGCAATTACTACTGGTTTGGAGGAGCATTGGCAGCAATTTAAAGTAGAAAGGAATGCGGTAGTTAAATTAATAAGAGAAAAGAAGAAGGAATATTATGAAAAGATGATAGACGATAATAAGAAGGATCCGACAAAAATGTGGAAAACGTTAAAAGAAGTAATTAAAGGAGAATCAATGGGTACTAGAGAAGTAGAGAATATAGATTTTAAGATATTGAAAGACATGATGGGAGGTAGTATAGCTGATAAATTTAATGTGTTCTATGTGCAAAGTGTAAAGAATATAGTTAATTCAATACAAAGGGATACGTCTGGAAGTCCAAACCGAAGAAGAATTATAACAGGGATAAGGATGAACAATAAAAGTATAATGGAAAACTTCAATCATATTGAAATAAAGGATCTGGAGAAGATAGTGATGGGACTCCCGAAAAAGAAGGGAACGGAAGAAGGAATATCAAGTGATATACTAAAAATGGCATTCAGTGCAATAAAAGAGGAATTTGTGGAAATAATAAATGGATCCCTACGGGAGGGATGTTGCCCGGACAGCTGGAAAACTTCTACAATTATACCGATCCCAAAAATAAACAAAGCCATAAAAGCAAGTCATTACAGACCAATTAACATGTTGCCATTATACGAAAAAGTGCTCGAATTAGTAGTAAAAAAATCAAATTGAAAAATATTTGGAAACCAATGACATCATAACGGGAGCATCAGTCAGGATTTAGAAAGCAATATTCGTGTGAAACGGCGATTCAAACTGTTGTAGATGAATGGAAAGTGTACATTAGGGAAGAAAAATGGTAGGAGTAATATTCATGGATTTAAAAAGAGCGTTTGAGACAATCGACAGGGATATATTATTAGACAAATTATACCAATATGGAATTAGAGACAGGGTATTAGAGTGGTTCAGAACGTACTTAAGAAATAGAACACAGCAAGTTCGATTCAATGATAAATGGTCTGAAGTTATTCCCAACGAATATGGGGTACCGCAGGGGTCCAGTACTAGGGCCGTTGCTGTTTATTATATATATAAATGATATAGTTAATTGGGTCCAGAGGAATGTGCAATAAAAATGTTTGCTGATGACACAGTGATATATGTACCTGGAAAAAGCAGCGCGGAAGTGGAGAGAAAGATGAATATGTTATTGAGTATAGTAGAAAA
>CAWWDW010000384.1:0-21647 GCA_963942595.1 Cylloceria caligata | reverse complement strand
GACGGTATCCGTAAATTGCCAGAAAGATGGGAAAAAGTTGTGGCTAGCGATGGACAATACTTTGAATAATTCATTTGTTACCATTTTTTCAGAATAAACGTTCAAAAATAGAAAAAAATCCCGCATTTTCAATTTGTACTCCTGATAATATTGTATTTTTTTATACTCGTCGTAGAATTCCGTTTTCGGTGTAGCATTAGGACGGTATTTATACCATACTTACGGTCTGTTTAGGCGCTGATGAGGTGCTAAGTTCGCGAATTAGGTGCTCTTTTAGTTTCATGAAAAAATAAAAATTGTATACGGACTACTAGCTCAACGTCCAGCTTGCGGTCCCAAAAATAAATACACTTTTTAAAAATATTTTACTACACCCCATAATTAGGTGATTTTTAGGTGCTAATTAGATGCTAAGCTCGCAAATGAGAGGCTCTTACGGTGTCGCGGAAAAATGAGGATTTTACTAAGGGACCCCTAGCTGGACTTCAAGTTAAAGAATGAGGAGGGAGACGAGAGAGATGGGAGAACAGGCAAGAATATCAGAGTTTGGGGCAAGAGTAGAGGAGACAAGAAAAAGGAGATAAGACGTCAAGGTGTTAGGAATAGGAAGGGAGGAAGGTGGCGGATAGGAAGGAAGAGGGGCAGAAAGTAGTAGAGAGTAGGATTCTGGAACATGGCGGGTTTAGGGAATAAATATAGAGGCTTCTGGAAGGGTATAGGTGGATGAGAGGTGATAGTCATGACGTAAACGTGGGTGATGGAAGAAGGATCAGAGATTATATGAAGGAGTCTGTTAACTGAATATACAACTAGAAGACGCAATGTGCGAAGAAAAGAAACAGAAACGACAAGCAGAATGAGGGCAGGAAATGGATCATGGGTGATAGTGAGGGTCGATATTAACGGATACTTAGGAGAGAAACTGAGGTATCTAAGAGAATGGTTGTAAAGACAGGAAGGATGGGAGAATGCGATAATGGGGAGGGGGGACTTTAATACAAGGACGGTGGTAAAGGGAGATCGAGGAAAAGGGGACAAAGGGGATGAGGATATTCAGAGATCAAAAAACAAGAAGATGAACGAGGAAAGGAGAAGGCTCACGGAAGTAATATAGGAGGTGGGATGAAAGATTTTGAATGGAAACATGAGAGGAGACAAGGAAGGTGAATTTACGTATACGGCAAGGAAGGGTGAGCCGGTCATAGACTACGTGTTGGTGGAGAGAAGCACAAGAACTCAGATAAAGAGTATAGCGGTAGAGTTACCTTCTAGGTAAAACCCGATCACCAGCCATTGGTTGCAGCGGTGAGGGGCGGGGGCGGGGGCAGAGAAAGAGGAAGCAAGAAGAGCGGTAATAAGCGAGGAAGGCTATGGTCGAAGAATATGAAAAAGAGGTTTAAGCTAGTGATGCAAGAAAGGGGAGTTGCAGGGGAGAAAGTACAGGAGGTTATAAGTGACGTAGGGGAAAAAATAAAAGAGAAGTCAAGGAAAAATGGGGCAGATAAAGAAGGAAAGAAGAGAGGAATGATCAGACGACCAATGCAGAGATAGCAAAAAAAAGGTAAGGAAAGATATGAAACGATGGAGAAAGGGGTGAGATTAGCAAGAAAGTTTACAATATAAGGTAGAGAGAATACGATAAATTAGGCGAGAGGAGGAAAAAAGAGTAAGGAACGATATGAAAAGATGGAGAAGGGGTTGTTTAACAAGAAAGATTTCAATATAAGGAAAAGAGAATACCAGAATATAGGCGACCGGAGAAAAAAAGAGGGGCAATACAAGTTAATAAAGGAGGTGGGTACATCAAAGACGGAGCATTAAGTGTGCGGCATAGTCAATGAGGGGAGGAAGAGCAAGAAGAGGTTAAATGAGTACATCGGCCCGGAAGCATGGAAGAAATAAGTTATAGGGTTGATGGGGGAAGTAATAGAGAAGGTAGTGGGAAGACCGAGAAAGGAGTCAAGAGAAAAAGAGGAGGAAGAACTTAGTTTAGAGGAGGTCAGAAAAGAAGTAAGGACATTAAAAGAAGGGAAGGCGGTGAAGGTGGGTGAGATACTGAACAAAGCGTTGAAATTCGAAGGACATGGGTTAAAGAAGGTAGCATAACAAATATGTAGGAGGGTATGGAGAGAGCAAGGATGGCCAATGGAGAGGATTATAGCGCCGATAGTCAAAAAAAGGGGCAAGGAGAAAGAGTGGAGGAATATAACTGAGTGACGATAATGCCGACGTTGTATGAAGCATACACGTCGGTACTGAAAAGAAGTATAGAGGAGGAGGTAGAAAGGAAGGGAATGATTCCACAAAATCAAACGGGAGTTCGGAAGGGTATAGGTGCAATAGATAATATATATGTTTTAAACTGCCTAATAAGTAGGGAGATACTAAAGGAGAAAAGGAAGCTATATATTGTTAGTGGATTTGAAGGTAACTTTTGATTTAGTTGACAGGAGGGTGCTATGGATAATGGAATAGAGGAGGGTTAGAAAAAGAATGAAGGTTAGAATTGAGGAGATGTACAGGTAGACTGTAAGTAGGTTGAGGATAGGCGGAGAAACGGGAAGAGATTGAGCGAAGGAGGCTGCAACCAGGGTACCCGCTTGGTCTGATATTATTGAACCTCATGATGGCGGACCTAGATCAGGAGCTGAGGAGAGGAGGAAGAGATGGGATTAAGTTAGGTGGAAGAAGAGTACACTCGTTGGCGTATGCGAATAATGTAGCGGTGGTAGCGGAAGTTGAATTGGAGACGGAAATATAAATTAAAAAGCTGGGGATATTTAAAAAACTGGATGCTAGAGATAAATGTAGAGAAGACAAAAGTCACGGGTGTGGAGTAGGAGGTGACAGTTTTGAAATAATAGTATGGGAATGGAGGGGAAAAACGATAGAGGCGGTGAAGAAGTTTAAATACTTGGGATATATGTTTCAGAGAAACGAATGGACAGAGGACCACATAATGGATCAAGTTCGGAAAACAGGAACAGTGATGAGGCCGGCGTGGGGGACAGGAAAGGGAGAAAGGAAATAGAGGAGAGGATATGGCTTCTTCATACTCTGGTGTGGACGGTGTGGGATGGTATGGGTGACGGGTGGAGATTTGAGGATAGAAGGAGAAAACTAATGTGAAAAGGGTGCAGGAAAGATAGGTGAGGTGGTCGCTGGGAGTGGACGGGCAAACGCCAGGCTACATGGTCAAGAGAAGAATTTAAAAGAGAAAAGATACGGCAAGAGCCGGGAGGAGAACGTGGAGGTATGAGAGAAAACTGACATAGGGAGGAGGGAGCGAACTTGCAAGAGAATGTTGGGAGTAATTAAAGAGAAAGAAGGAAACCGAAGAAGAGGAGTCGACTTGGGAAATCGTTAGAAGTGTATGTAGGGGGAGGGGGGAGAATGGTTTGGAGGACGTTGATTTAAATATTTTTATCTATATGAGACCACTATATTAAAATTGAACCAAATGGATAAAGGAAATGTTAATTAATTGGAATCAAAAAAGATTGAACATAGAAATTTAGTCCGGCACAGTGCTAGATTTGGCACACCATGCCGTCACAATGACATAAGATGGGATGATGACGTAGGTGAGTACATTCTGCCGGCATAGCTTGTCGATTATTGTCACGGCACGGCTTTCTTGTTGGGTATGCTTCAAAGGGTGAAGTGCACGGATTGCAAACCTGATGTAAACATTTTTTTACTAATTGTAAGTCGATTTTCTTTGGGTTCATTGATCACTTGATTGGTGACAAAAACGGCAATGGAAGTTTCACAACGTTTTAATGGCGAATTCAAAATAACGGTTCGTTCAATAAAAAAATATAAACAAGCCGCATACAAATTAATACAAAGACTTATTGGACGTCGCACTGAGTTTTAATTTGAACAATAAATTCGACAATTTAAATTCCGTAATTTGTGGCAGCAATTTTCAAATAAAGTCTTTGAAGTTTACATCTGAAAGTAATGACGTCTAAAACCCCTCCGTACTATCTTTTATGCATATGGGACATATATTATTGTGATATTGCAAGAAATGGTAATATTATGTTATTTTACAGACGCAACGCCTATATCGTCTGTACATCACCTATTGTTCGACTTCAGAATTTAAGTTCAGTTATGGAAACCCTCTTCCACTCAAAACATATCCAATAACTTGAGAACTGTTGCTTCATTACAGGTTTGGTAGTGAAGGGAACTCATTTCGGATTTTTTATTAAACTGAGATGCAAAATCCAGAGTAAATACTGATTTGCCTCCATTCTGTGACTTCGTAACATGTGCAAATAAGAATATACGATACCCAGTGTTAAAATATAAACGACTAATATACACAGCGAATAAAGCCTCCGTCATTGGACCTAGACTGCAAGACTATAATTTTCGAGAAACGTACTGTATAGAAGGCTAGAGGCGAAGCCGTGTGGGATTGTTCTGTCAGCTAAATCATTGCAAAGGGTCTTAACGAGGGACGACACCATCGTACTCACCGCAAGCACCCTGATGCTTAACCCGAGTATTCTTCCGGCTCTGGCAGCTAGCCTGTCGTAGTTGACAGTGGTTAGTGTATGTCACGTCGTCCGAACCGCAAACTGATGCAGGATCCGAAGGACATTCAACGGGACACTTACACTGGCCTCGACCGTTTTCCGATACGACGCATTCACCTCCCCATGCGCAATATGTCTTCTCACAGGGTTCTGAAACATCAACAACAACATAAACCATTAATTAAACTCACCAACTTGAATAACTTTTAACTTTAACTTTAACTTTTATTTCAAAATCCATCCTTTTTTTCTCCCATCTCGTCATTAATCGATTTCTCTTATCTTTTTTAAGGCATGTTTTGGATATAATTAATACATTATTTGTCATTAAAGTTCTTTTATTTTACATTTGCAAGCTTATTCATTTATATGGCTGGATATAGTTATGACCAAGGTTGTTTAGTATTGCATTTGACCAGAATCGACAAAGAGTTGTAAAGCTTATAACATTTTATTAATTTACGCGAGAATCGACAAAGCCTTTTTAACATATTCATTTTTTTTCATTATTGATTGCATTCAATTAGACTTTGATAACTCGAGAACAGCTCGAAGTATTGAGCTGAATTAGACCACGACGGTGATGCAATTTCGAGCCATCGTAATGAAATTAATTAAAATCGACAATGTCAGCAAACCTTTATGAAAGTTAAATCTTTTTTGTCATAAATGTAACATGACCTACACACCCTAACTCGCGTACATTTTAAGCCACCGATCTGAAACTTCCGACATAAATGCAGTTCCAACTAAGGTTACTTGGTATTGAGTTCTTTTGGGATTAAAAACGAATATCGAAAGTTATAAAATTTGCCATTTTGTTTCCTTATAGAAAAAGTTTTGTTTTCGTGAAAATAAATTTTCTCGAGATTTTGATGTCCGACTCCTTAAATGATCCAAAACGTCGAGAAATCATGTTTAGAAAAAACGACCTGTAGCTTGCAAAATAAAAATGGCTGTATCTCGAGAACGGTTTTCTGGATTTTTCTGAAACTTTGCACACGAGTCAGGTCACAACCCCCCTTAGTTCATTTTATGGTTGTTTGAATTTTTAGGAAAAGGATGTGATCTCTTTAACTATGAGCTATTGACCTAAAACTTTCTACAAGAGTAGGCAAGGTGACAATCTTGTTCGGTTTTGAGTTTGGCATGAATATATCAAGGCGTTCACATTTGATAGAATTATGGGTTTTCATAATTTTTCGAAAAATTTTTTTTTTGTTCTAGCTTTCGTAAATTTCAATCTATCAAACTAAAACTGGGCATAAAAATTGGCCAGGAGATAAGGATACTTGGTCGTGAATTAGGTCAGAATCGATCGAGGGGTTTAACTTTATGAAATTTGCGATTTTACTTAATTTTCACTTTTATTAAAACAGTTAATACCACTTCCTCTACGAAGAAGCCAGAGTTGAAATAACCATTACCCGTAGAGGAAAATCTATGGATTGGCGAGAACCACGAAGAAGCAATGTGCAAATTTGAAATTTGCACGTCTAGTTTAAATTTACATTTGCTAACTCATCCGTTCAATCAGTCGTAACAGTCGTATAGATTTATACATTCTTAAGGTTACCATATAGAGTACAAGTATTTTAATTTTCCGTGTTATATTGTCATGTGGGAAAAGGGAACAGAAGCTTTCATACTCGCGACACACGCCACCACCATTGTTGAGCGACAATACACAGCGACAGATTTAATGATTACAATGCACAAACTTTATTGCCGCATGATGCTTTGATTTAACGACTACAAAACGATGTATAGAGATGACAGGGGACTGAATAGGCAACTGTTCTCTATTATTACGTGACGAAGTTTAAAAAGCAATGGGATTGAGAAAACGAAAGAGTACAAAGGTAACATATCCATCGGAACGAGCGCGTCAAGCGCACGCGTGTTGCCTACAACCGAGGCGCTCAAAATTGTATCTTACTTTAGTGGACGACTAAAAATTAACGTTACGATCTTTTTGTCAAGTTGTCGCTTGCTTCTATCTGTCAACTATTCAGGATGGATAACATTTCTTTCTCATACTGTCGCCGTACTATATAAAATACGTGTCCTTAAATTTGACAATTTTTAGTCGCAATTTGCAAGGAATTGGACTGTTAGTCGAGTCACGTATTTTATATCTTTCATTTGGATCATTGAGAATCTGTGCCATAAGGCTAATCCGTGTGCTTTACGATCATTAATAGAGCAAACCAGTTGATTTGACGAAAAAATTACCCGACTTCCGTCTGGGTTGGGTCAATCGCTTTTGCTGCAGTGTCGCAGTGGAGCACCCGTTTTTTGTTCTTATAAGCTGCACATTTTTTTCTTGTTCTTCGTATTCTTCATCTTCCTCATCGTCTTCATTTTCTTTTTCTATTTTGTTTCCTTTCTCCTTTTCTACTTTGTCTCTTTCCGTCATTTCGTAGAGACCTTTTCTAAGAGATCAGTGAGCGAAAATTGGTAACTGTTTTTTGCTTTCACTTTGCCTAGCATTCAAGCTCGCGACTTCGATGAAGATGGTAGTGTCAGCTGTTTAATACTTTTTTTTCGACAACGCGGGATAATGGAGCCCTTGAACTCCAAAGCTGTTTCAGTAATCAGTCAGTGATCTCTGATCATAATACAAAACGGGCTCACGTCCTTTACAAGCAGACTCGGTAGTATCTCGAGACAAATACATTAATCTACCTTACTTACTACCTCGAGACGCACAAGTATCTCTTACTGCACTAAACTAATTTTATCCACTTTTTGAGAAGATAATCCGGTAATATTGATGAATTTAGACCTTTCTGAATATATTTTATGCTGCAATTAGATGCATTAGTTTTAAATATTTCGATTTAGGACTAACTTGAATGGTGGTATTTCGAACAACTTCGATTATTTCGTCTTTGTCAAGCAATGTATTTTTCGTACTCCGTCAATCATTGTACAAAAACAAGTGGACGACACAAGTGTTAAGTCATGAATAAGTCTGCCAGACGTGATAGATAATGGCGGGAAATCCGGCAATGTAATTTATTTATAATTTCACCGTTGATTGGCAAATGATATGTTCAGTATTGTGACGCAATACGCACACATAAACTATTTATTCTAGTATTCCGTGAATGTTTATAATGATATTTTCCGTGATTGTACATTTACGTTGAAATTTACAAAAGTAAAAAGTTAATAGATTAGAGAACTGAGACAGAATATTATAAAAATATGGTCCTGAGTACAGTGCAAGTAGTACTTTAGGAATAAAGGAATTCGATTGCTGGTTTTATTCACTGGAAACTCAAGTTTAGTCATTTCGCCTGGTTTCATCGAGTATTATAATTTCCCTTTAAAAGTTCAAATTAAAGGTAGTATACATGTTTCCGGTTGTGTTTAGATAAATACATTTACATTGAACTATCTACCTCTATTATTATACTTAATATGCCATACATCTCGATAAAGGTTCATGTCACATACTCGTATTTTATGTTTTACTCGTATTTTGAAAAAGAAACATAGCTTATGAAACGTTATTACCGGCAAACGGCTTTCGCCACAGTTGAAGCTCTAGAGCACCATAAGTAGCGGTGTTAGGACCAAGAAATGGCTTCATACATGCATAGGTGTAAGAAGGGCATAATACAATACTTACCTGATATATAGTGGCGAAACCTATTTCTTCGTGCTAACCCAGATAGCTATGATACTTTAATGCTTCGAGCAGCATTAAGCAACTGCGTTAGGATTAAGAAATGGGTTGTACCATTATGTATCAGGTAGGTATATTTTTTTGACATCTAGGTATGCAGAAAGCCATCTTCTGATCCTAATGTAGCTACTTTTTATGGTTTGTAGGTATGGTTTGTTGAAACAAATTCAGAGGTCACCTGAAGCCTTACGAACTTTTATTACTTGCCAAACATCAATTTTTTTGGTAACTTATCATACGAGGTCTGTTCAAAAAGTATCGCGAATTTTGTGTTTCTTAAAAAAGTATTTATTTATTTATTAATATCTATTGTGTCCCCTTCAAAGTAATTCCCCTCGGATATAATACATTTATGCCAACGTTATTCCCAATCCTCGAAGCACTCGAAAAAATCATTTTTTGTGATCTTGTTCAGCTCCTTCTTCGATGCCGTCTTTATCGCTTCAATCGTTCCGTAGCGTCGTCCTTTCATGGGCCTCTTCAGTTTTGGGAACAGGAAAAAGTCACAGGGGGCCAGTTATGACCCTCTGGAACAAATTTAGGTCGTCGGGGACCGAGTCCAACAGCTCCTTAGCAATGTTAACGCGACACTGTTTTTGTTCGAAATTGAGCAATTTTGGCACGAATTTCGCGGCGACCCGTCTCATGCCCAAATCATTGGTAAAAATCGAATAGCACGAGCCAATCGATATGTTTAGGTCCTCAGCAACTTCTCGAACGGTGATTCGACGATTGGCCAATATTATTTTCTTCACTTCATCAACGTTTTCGTCTGTTGTTGATGTGCATGTGCTCGGCCGTCCGGCACGCTTTTCGTTGTTCACATCTTCTCGGCCCTCTGAGAACATTTTGTACCACCGATAAACGTTGCTTTGGTCCAAGGTCGCTTCACCATATGCCACAGTCAACATTCGGAATGCGTCCGCGCACTTACTTTTGTTTTTCACACCAAATTTGATACAGATTATTTGATCCATTTTTTGGAATAGGCAAAAATCGAAGACAAGCCAAAACACGTCCAACCAAAATAGCTGTCAACAATTAACTGAACATTCAAAATGGCCGACTTTGTCAGCATAAGTGAGGGACATGAGTACCAACCTAACGCCACAAAAAAATCGAAAATCGAATATACGTAGCCCACGGAAATTCAAAATTCGCGATACTTTTTGAACAGACCTCGTACATCTGAGCTTGTATTATTTTTTCTTCATCGAATTTATGAAATGTCTTATTTCAGGGAAATATATGATAATTAAACCCCAACCTTTTTAGAAAACTTTTTTGTGCAAAAAATGTATTTTAATTATATGATAACAGAATAGAAACCATTATACAAAGTGACGTAATTTGTCATTTTAACAATTGCTAATTTCTCGATTACATTGCTTTTACGACTTTTGAAAAACATTTTGTGGTCAGAGGGTCTGTGTATTGAATAAGCAAACCGATTTAGTTAAATTACGAATTTGAAAAATAGACATTAAATGACATTAAATATTGTCGCAATATTTAGATTATAAATTCTGAAAATAAATAAAGACTATATAGTAAGCCTATTTTTTCGGCTTATCAGTAGATAAGATAGGCCGGTTCAAGCACACCACCTGGGCAGTTGTAAATTTACCTGTGCTCGGTCGGTAATTATCCTAGAGACCCACTTTACCCACAGATGGCAATAACCGCCTGTCGATAATTATCTTATGTCAAAATTGTTGTCTACTAGATGGTGCTACAGTCGGATAGATCAAGATCGATATTTCCATAATGGTTGCATGGTATCCAGTTAAATGGCGCGAGGTTCTATGTAGACTTACTGTAGTCGTGTACTGACCCAGCCTCCCCTACAGTCGGTAACTCACTAGATCATGGTCGATAAATGCGCCTGCATCTACCGCACCAACGAGCACACTGTGCCGATCTCTGTAGATAAGTGACCTACTAACTCACAGTGAGACCTCACGGGGTATTTGGGATTGGGATATCCTGATATCGGGATATTGGAAGATTCGATACATTTGTTGATATTTTACCGACAGTCAGAATGTATCTTACGTCAGTAATTATCTGTCGTCGGTACTGTTATAGATGGAGCCACAGTCGGATTCTATAGATCACGCTCGATATCCATGGTAAGGGAGACTTTATCATGGTAAGGCAGACGTTATCATGGCAAGACAGACTTTCGCTTTGCTGTCATCGCTTTCGGATAGAGCGCACCACAGGAGGATTCGAAAGAATTCGAGATACTAGTAAATGCATTTAGTATATAAAAACTTCTTCTTATTTTTTAATGTTACAGATAATACATTTAATCTAATAAAAACTCTTAACGGTAGATTAATATATATATCTTAGAGGTAATGCATTTAACCTAAACAATTTTTAACTATAGATCTTAAATATCTAACTATGAGGTTGATGCTGATTGGGTACAAATATTTTATACACGTTTGATTACATCACCACTTATTACATTATAATCAACCATTCGATCATGTAAGATTAAACAGTAGGCCATGGTTCCCGCCGGAAAATTTGTCTTAGACTCAAATTCTAGACGGACATCTACTGGCGCTTGTTTTAATGCCTCATTCTGTTTTGAACAATCAATTACAATTAATGGAGCATACTCGATAAAGTTTTTCCTCATTAGCAGGGGTTCTCGATCTCTGTTGTAGTATACGGCTTGAAAATTAGCATACATGTTGTACAATACAGAGTATTGATTGTGATTTACATCAAGATTGAGGTTACCGTATGGATAATGTTGTGAGTTAAGAAATAGCTTCACATTGCCAATGTTGCAGTGATCGTAGTAACTAGCGTTTGCATTTTTAACCATTCTCCGATTGGTTTGGAAAGCTACAATTACAAAACGGGGCTTTTCCAACTGATTCGATGTTTTGACTGTCCAATTATGTTTCCTTGTGCTTAGAAGCAGGGGATACTCATACATTTCCCAAGTGCGAAAACTCATAGTGACGTCTCTTTTAATCTGACTATATAAACGTATTTTATACTTGTCTAACAACATCACATATGGCATCAACCACTCAATTCGTGTAAGTACAATCTTGAAATCCTCGTAACCACCAACTACAAGAGCAGTCTGCACAACTGCGTCAGTATCCGTTCGTGATCTCGTGAGAATGAGCTCGTGTTTTATATTGATAATGATTTTCTGATAGTCTTCAGCAAATACAAGTATCATGGAGAGTGGGACACAAACATCAAAGTGACCAGTATCATTAGTAAGCTGTTTGGTTTCCTCGACATCAAGCCAACCAGCATTTTCAATCATTGCGCTTCTACCAGGATTGAAGGATGCGTAGCCTTTCATGAGGCTAGTTATACCAACATTCTTACATTTATCAATCTCAATGGCATTGATCTCGTAGCGAATTTCCTCAAACAGATGTAAAATAGCATTGTTCACCAGCTTCGTTGCTGTCACAGCAGCACCGGTCGCTTTCGACAATTTACCACACACATGTAGAGTACTTCGCGAGGGCAAGAGGCATAGATCTTGATGTTGAATGGATATGCGGATTTCATCACTGTTATTGAAGGTTGATGTATAAGGTTGATGTGCATGTATCTCATAATGCGCTACGGATTCGTTGAATGCGACGGCTGATTGCACGTGTAACGCCCCCTCCATTGCAGCAAAATATTACGCACGTTATTTTCTGCCACCAACAATAACTCGAAGCCCTAGACTTTTTAGGAATTGAACGTTGCGACGTGTGATCGTCTCGGTGGCTCGAACGTGACTGGTTGCTCGATGACATTTTAGTCCTCTTTTATATGCCTGTGCCACATTATTATTATTATTATTATTATTATTATTATTATTATTATTATTATTATTATTATTATTATTATTATTATTATTATTATTATTATTATTATTATTATTATTATTATTATTATTATTATTATTATTATTATTATTATTATTATTATTATTATTATTATTATTATTATTATTATTATTATTATTATTATTATTATTATTATTATTATTATTATTATTATTATTATTATTATTATTATTATTATTATTATTATTATTATTATTATTATTATTATTATTATTATTATTATTATTATTATTATTATTATTATTATTATTATTATTATTATTATTATTATTATTATTATTATTATTATTATTATTATTATTATTATTATTATTATTATTATTATTATTATTATTATTATTATTATTATTATTATTATTATTATCATTATTATTATTATTATTATTATTATTATTATTATTATTATTATTATTATTATTATTATTATTATTATTATTATTATTATTATTATTATTATTATTATTATTATTATTATTATTATTATTATTATTATTATTATTATTATTATTATTATTATTATTATTATTATTATTATTATTATTATTATTATTATTATTATTATTATTATTATTATTATTATTATTATTATTATTATTATTATTATTATTTTTATACAAGGAGTTGCGGAATCCTTTTTACGGATATCCTCCAGTCTTTTGAACTGGGGGGGTATGTGGGACTCCCAAAAAAAATAGGCCTACCCACTAAACCGCCCTCTCCTTGTTGTCCTCCCCCAGACCAGGAACTATTTTGGTATTACTTCTGGCTGGGGGTTCTGTCCGTGTTCGTCCGTTCGTCTTGCTGTCTGTAACCTGTCGCGTCACGTCAGTCTGTCTGCTCGGTTAGGTGAGGCAGCCGTCTACGTTTTTTCGTCGCAGTATCGTCTCTGTATAGGTGGCAACTAATCGCCACCATTCTGTCGAGTGGAGCATCACCTGAACAATGTTGTCCGGGGTGATGCTGCCAACAATGGTCTCCAGTTCCAGTCGGAGTCCTGTCCAGCGGTCGCACACAAAAAATGTGTGTTCCGCGTCGTCTCGTTCGTGTCCACAGTACTTACAGTCTGGCGTCCGTACTCTGTCCATGTTATAAAGGTACCGTCTAAAGTAACCGTGTCCCGTCAGGAACTGGGTGATGTAAAAATTTACGTCCCCAAAATCCCTTTCGATCCACGGTCTCAGGTCCTTTATTAGTCGTCTTGTCCAGTTGCCTGTCGCTCTTTCTGTCCATTGTTCGTGCCAAGTCTGTATCGTCTTGTCACGTTCCGCGACATTATTATTATTATTATTATTATTATTATTATTATTATTATTATTATTATTATTATTATTATTATTATTATTATTATTATTATTATTATTATTATTATTATTATTATTATTATTATTATTATTATTATTATTATTATTATTATTATTATTATTATTATTATTATTATTATTATTATTATTATTATTATTATTATTATTATTATTATTATTATTATTATTATTATTATTATTATTATTATTATTATTATTATTATTATTATTATTATTATTATTATTCCCTCCCATGGGCCCACCTCGTCGTGGTGGGAGGGCCGAGTACCTAGCCTGCAAGCCAGCAGGAGGGGAAACTAACGGACCCGAACAACAAAAGTTATGGTTATGGCGTGTCATAAAACATCATTACCCCAAGTGAGCGATGCCCTTCTGGCCAATCTCACCGCCGATTCCGATCGGGTGCAAGCCCCGGTGGACGGCGCCGGTCCCACGGATTTTGGGGGGGGACCAATTTCACGCGGTTAAAAACAAAAAGAAAAAAAACAAAAGCATCGAAGTCGACCGGCTGAGTACGAGAAGCATAGACAGCGCTGACAATGATGACGGAGAAAGTTCAACCAGTCCCGGTATTCAGTCTGATAAAGAGTACATTCTCCTCGTGAAGTGCGAGGAGATCGTACGGAACATGAAAACTGTGACGAACAGGCAACGGAACGTCTCCATGGACATTAAAAATGGCCTGTCAGTCTTGGAGGATACTCTAGATGCTCTTAAGCATCTGAGGAAAGAGGCAAAGCAGATGGAGAACTGGCCGAGCGCTAAGAGGGCCGCCTCTTCTAGTCCGCAGGCCATAGTGCTCGAAAAGAAAACGAGAACCATGGATCCCAACGCTTCCACTGCTCCATGGTCAGAGGTTGTTCAGCGGAAACAAAGAAAGAAAAAACCCGAGCAAAAAGAGGATGTAAAGGTCGTAAGAACATTAAAACCCATAGTTCGGAAAAAGACGGCTGAGGACGGTGCGGCGGATCAAGAACAAAGGATGGGGAATGCTGGACCGAGCAAAAGGAAAAAGGCCAGACCCAAACCTGTGGCAATACTAATCAAGCCTGCAGGAGGCCGCTCGTACGCTGAGGTACTTGGCATTGTAAAACAGAGCGTAAAACCAGAGAACACGAATACACTGGTCAAATCCATCCGCAAAACGGAAGGAGGAGGAATTTTGTTCAAGTTTGGAGCAGGGTCTGAAGGCAAGGACGTATTCTGCGAGACAGTCCAACAAGCCCTTGGAGAAAAAGCTGAGGTGTCCAGTCTTAAGCCCAGAGCCTGTCTGGAAATTAAGGATTTGGACTGTCTAGTGGATAAAGAAGAAGTGGAAGAAGCCCTTCGGCGTATTGAGCCGCAGCTTGGGGACTTCAAGATATACATCACCCCTATAAGCGACAGAGGCCAGCGAGTTGCCATTGTTGACATGAGCGAAGCGTCAGCCACCAATCTCTTGAACGCAGGCAAAATAAAGATTGGCTGGGTGAACTGCCGGATCAACAGTCGCGCCATAGTGCCCCGCTGTTTTAGATGCCTGGGTTTCGGCCACGCTGCAAGAGGCTGCAAGAACCCGGATCGCAGTGGCCTTTGCCGCAGATGTGGAGCGGAGGGGCATAAGGCTAAAGACTGCACCGGGAAAGAACACTGTGTTCTGTGTGCAAAAAATGAGGGATTGGACCAAACACAATCTGCCCATAAGCTGGGATCCGGGCGGTGTGAGACCTTCAGAAAGGCCCTCCAGGAAGCTAAGCAGAAATGGCGATGATCCGTTTAATACAGGTGAACTTAAATCGGAGTAAAACGGCAGATGACTTGCTTCTGCAACTTGCTGCAGAGAAAGAGGCAGACCTCTTACTCATTAGCGAGCCGTACCGATCAAAGCAACCTTCCGTATGGTTCCCGGATCTGCTGGGCACGGCAGCCATTTGGACCAGAGATGCTAGCAGGGCCTACGTGACACTGAGTGGCGCAGGACGTGGTTTTGTCTGGGTTCGGTTCGGAAAAATCACATACTTCAGCTGCTACTTTACTCCAAATGAGCCTATCCAGGAGTTTCGCACAAAGCTTGGAGAACTGGAGGATCAAATTCGCAATACGAGGGGTCCCATAGTCGTGGCAGGGGATTTCAACGCCAGAGCAACTGAATGGGGCATGCCGGCTCAAGACCCGAGGGGTAGAGACATCATGGAGATGACTGCCAGGACAGAGCTCCTCGTTCTAAATGAAGGATCGATTTCTACGTTTCGACGCCCTGGTTATGCGGAGACAATCCCTGATATTGGCTTCGCGTCGGAAGATCTATTTCCATTAGTCCGCGAATGGAAAGTGCTCGAGGATTATACTGGGAGTGACCACCAGTATATCTCACTCCAAATCGGGGATATACCCCAACAACAACGCCCTGGTCACCGAGATAAACCCATGGGTTGGAACCTCGAAAATATGGACGCAAGCAAGTTCAGGGAGACGATCGTTGCGGACATGACAACAACAACAGAGGATAAAACTAGCAAAGCAGCGGAACTGAAAGTATCTGCTTCAATGTCTCTCATTAAGAGAGCCTGCGATGCGGCCATGCCAAGGAGGGGGAACCGCAGAGGAAAGCAGCCTATATATTGGTGGACATCGGAAATTGCCGACTTGCGTAGAGGATGCCTGAAACGCCGACGTATTGCACAGCGCGCTGGAAACCGTCCGGAGGCAAATTTGCGATCCGCAGAGCATAAGGTAGCCAAAAAACAACTTAGGCGGGCCATAAGCCTTAGCAAAGCCCACTGCTGGAGAAAATTAATCAACGACATCGACAGTGACCCGTGGGGGCTGGGATACAAAATTGTAGCCCAGAAACTAGGAGCACTGTCCTATCCAGCAAGTGCGATGAAAACGGCTACGGTAGAGAATATCGTCTCCAAGCTCTTTCCATCCCATCCTGTAAAGACTGAAAGTGAGTTGGGTGAGATCGGTAACATCCCGCCCTTCACTCCCCAGGAGATTGAGGCAGCAGTCACTGGCATGAAGAACAAGAAGGCCCCGGGCCCGGATGGTATACCTGGAGAAATCCTTAAAGTCACTTTCCGCGAAAAGCCAAACCTCTTGACGGAAATGTACAACAAGTGCCTGGAGGCGGGGTGTTTTCCAGCCCGCTGGAAGATAGCAAAACTCGTGCTCATTTCGAAAGGCAAAGGGGATCCTGAGCACCCATCCTATTACCGACCACTATGTATGCTAGATGTTGCAGGTAAGATCTACGAGAAGCTCATACGCAGGAGGCTTACGACCGCTATTAAAGCAGCTGGGGACTTATCACCGAAGCAATATGGCTTTAGAACAGGACGATCAATTATCGATGCGGTCCTCGAAGTTGCAGAGGCAGTGACATCGGCGGAAAGCCACAATCATTTCTCACGTCGGGTAGTCCTCCTTATAACGCTTGACGTGAGAAACGCTTTTAATTCCGCTAGGTGGATCGATATGCTAGATGCCTTGAAGGATACTTTCCAAATCCCTAAGTACTTACTCCGCGTGATCCGTAGCTACCTGAAGAATCGTATTCTGCGCTACGAGACCCAGGAAGGATGGCAAGAGAAAGAAATAACAGCTGGAGCTGCACAGGGTTCTGTCCTTGGACCAGACCTTTGGAATGTCGCATATGACAGCCTGCTATGCTTGGAGATACCAGAAGAGACCCGCTTAGTGGGATATGCCGATGACGTCGCAGTTCTTATAGCAGCACGTACCGTAGAGCAGGCCCAACTCAAGCTGAACAGGATTATGCGCGCTGTCAACAAATGGATGGCACAACATGGGCTGTCTCTAGCAGCGCATAAAACGGAAATTGTCATTCTGACCAAGAAGAGAATCCCAACCATCCTCCCTTGGCAGGTTGGGAATGAGTCGATCGTATTAAAACCGTCAGTGAAGTATCTTGGAATCACGATTGATATCCGCATGAGCTTCTCGGAGCATCTAAGGAAGACAGCTGATAAAGCAGCGGTACGTGTTACTGCCCTTAGCAAACTGATGGCCAACACTGTTGGGCCGAGGTCCAGCAAAAGGCGGACACTAATGACAGTAGTACAATCTGTACTACTGTATGGTGCAGAAGTTTGGGCAACAGCACTAAAGATAGAGAGAAACCGACGGAAACTGCTGCAAATTCAAAGACGCAGCGCATTGAGGGTTACATCGGCCTACAGAACAGTCTCTGAACCAGCGGTCTTGCTCATAGCAGGAGCCATCCCTGTCGATCTCTTAGCCTATGAGCGTAGAGCACGCTGGCTACGAAGAGGAACAGTCGTCCAGCATCAAATTGATGCCGAGGAGAGAGAAAGAACCCTGGAAGCATGGCAAGCAGCTTGGACTGCAGAAACGAGAGGCAGGTGGACAGCACGGCTGATACAAGATATTAAACCTTGGTTGGAGAGGGAACATGGTGAAGTTGGATATTACGTGACGCAGTTCTTAAGTGGGCACGGATATTTCTGTTCGTACTTAAACAAAATTGGGAAGATGGCATCTGGTGAATGTCTGTATTGCGAAGGTGTCCCGGATAACGCTTGCCATACGTTCTTTTCTTGTAGGAACTGGGAAGAAAAACGCAGGAACTTGGAAACTGCGGTTGGTGGAATAACTCCGGACAATATAGTGAATGTAATACTCCGAGGAGTAGAACATTGGGAACAGGTGTCACAATACGCGGAAAGAATCCTGCGATCGAAGAAGGTAGACCTTGATCATTACCAAGTGTAGTCACATCAGACAATGAGTAAATAGAGAGCCCCTGTGGCGTCAATAATATGGTCCTAGCCCGAAGTAATGTGTTAAACGGTCCCAGGCTAGGTTCCAGGAGTAAACAAGAGGTTTAGGGTTTCAGTCGGTATGCCATAACGGAGACTCCGACACACGGAAAGTATTGTGCCTTCTACGGCGCATAAAGTGTTTCCCCCCTCTTAAAAAAAAAAAAAAAAAAATATTATTATTATTATTATTATTGGCTTGATGCCCATACCCTAAGCACCTGAAGCACCACATTACAGATATCCGTTTTCGAATTCTACAGTTGACCCAGCCAACTTTGATCTTGCCCTTGTGGATGTGTCGAGGTCTCTAATCTCGAGGGTCATCTTCGGGATGAGTTCGTTGATTTTGCCCGTATTTCCCAGTGCATCTCTCAGGGCCTTGGTGAAGACGTCCTTGTTCTTCTGGTTGTTGCCTAGCTTCAGCAGAATTTCACCCTTGTGAGTCTGACGGATGGCTTTGATGTCCGTCTCCGTGTCTGCAGGGTTCACTTTGGCGCGGATGTCCTTCAGTATCTCTGCGTAGGTTTTCCCTGTTTCCAGCCTGATAAGAACGGATTCGCCGCGCGGCCTATCCCCGATCCGCTTCTTCCACTCTCTTTGGCGTTTCGGTGGAGTTGTTTCCATCCTCGTTGCCGGTGTTTCTTCATCGTTCCTTACAGCCCTTCTGGCTTTCCTATTCTTGGCCTTGTCCGCGCCTCTTTTCTCCTTTCTGCGGCGAGGTTCTTTCCACTCACTTTCTGTTTCTCCATGCTTGATCTCCTGTACAACGGGATCCGCCCGTTGTACAGGAGATCCTCCTCCTGAGCTGGTTAGGTGTTGTGACCTTTTGATTCCTCCATTCGAAGATTGTGAGGCTAGTCGTCTGCCTCCCGCTAGTATTTTGCGCAATTCTGCTTCAATCTTCTTTCTCTCCAGTCTGGATGCTGAAATAGCCTCCAAGGATTCCTCCAGCTTCTGTAATCCTTGTTTGATGTCCATGCTGACATTCCGCTGTTTGGTGGTCGCCTGGATCATTCTCTTTGCAGGGCTTTGAAGGCGCCGAGGAAGAGGTCCTCGACAAGGTCGGCCTCCGAGATCTTCTGCTGTAGAGCTGCTCGGTGTTGCTCCATCGAGCCGTGTTGCTCCTTATTCGCACTGATATCCGTCCCGTTATGAGGGAGATTCAACATCAGTGCGCTGTTGTTCTGATCACCCTTCTTTCCCCGCGTTCTCGTAGGATGACGGCTCTCCTCGCTTGTTGCATTGTATGCTACGTTGGCCAAGTCATCCACCAATGTAGTACTGCGGTCGCTTGTTTTCGACGCCGGGGAGCTCGCTTGCCCACTCCCTGTCGACGCCGGTACTGGGGTATCCCCCCCTACACCGTAAACTGTTTTCCTTGTTTGCTGTAATTCATAATTGGTTTGTTGTAGGGGGTTTCCTTCCCCCGGATTTAAGTCGCTTTTTACGACAGGCATACCTTACCTCGGGAATATTCTAACCCCTATCCCGCAGGGGTAAAATGCCTTCAATTCAGCAAGATGGTGCGACATGATGCGGGCACTAAAGGTACATTTCCAGGTACCAGCGTACCTCCTCGCGATGGTGGACGACTACTTGAAGGACCGAGTACTGCTCTACGACACACGAGATCGATCCTCGGGCCAGATCTCTGGAACATCTCGTACGATGGAATTCTACGGATGGAAATGCAACACGTACCTGATAGGATACGCCGACGACGTCGCCGCGGTCATCACAGCAAGAGACCCCGAAGCGGCACAAAAACGTCTTAACCAGGTCATGAGGCGGACGCACCAATGGATGGGGGACCACGGCCTCAGCCTAGCCACGCAGAAGACGGAGATAGTAGTTCTCACTCGGAAGAGGATCCCAAACATACTGCGCATGCGGGTCGGAACCGAAGAGGTAGAAACGAAGGACGCAGTGAGGTATCTTGGCATCACCCTGGACACTAAACTAACCTTCTGGGAACACATCAGGAAAGCGACAGACAAAGCAGCAACCATAGTAGCAGCGCTGAGCCGTCTCATGGCGAACGTGAGAGGACCAATGACCAGCAAACGCCGGCTGCTAATGTCGATGACGCACTCGATTCTCCTGTACGGAGCAGAGATCTGGGCGGACACACTGGAAGCGGAAAGCCGAAGGAAACGTATAGCGGCAGTACAAAGAAGAGGAGCCCTGAGAGTGGCCTGTGCATACCGAACGGTATCAGGACCGGCGGCCCTGCTCATTGCAGGAGTGGTACCCATCGAGCTCCTCGCGACAGAGAAGAAACGGGTCTATCTACGACGAGCTGAACACGATCGGCAACAGATAAAGAAACAGGAGAGGAATCGCACCATGGGGCTTTGGCAGGACATGTGGGACAGTGACGCAAGAGGAAGATGGACAGCCAGACTCATCAAACATCTGGCCTCATGGACAGAACGGAAACATGGGGAAGTGACTTACTACCTGACCCAACTATTGTGCGGGCACGGCTACTTCAGCGCATACCTCCACAAGATGGGGAAAGTGGAAAATCCGCGATGTATCTACGGGGATTCTGAACGCGACAACGCTCATCACACCTTCTTCGAGTGTAATCGGTGGAGGGATGAGAGGGAAAGGTTGGAGGAGTCACTGGGGCTTATCACCCCAGAGAACATAGTGGCATCGATGCTGATCAGCAAGGAGAAGTAGGATGCGGTGACAAATTTGCCGAAATAGTTCTACGCCAGAAGAAACAAGAAAAAAATAAAAGAGTGATAGCCTGAGCAGACAACAACTAGTTGGACATCGTGAGCATAGTGAACCGTGCGGTGCGAGAAAATAGTGCCGAGTCCAGTGAACCACAGTGAAATGACACAGTGAAAACAGTTAGGGCATTAGCGTATCAGCGAATGGAATTGGGCAGAGAATCACAGCTTGCGCCGGACCGCGGCCATAAGCAAGCAGGAAAGAATGAAGAGGCCTGGAAGGCAAAGGAACAGAACGACCCTGACGAAATGCGGAAGCGGTTCCGGGGTCGTTACACAACATCTGGAAAAGGGTTGGTGGTTTTTAGTGAGTAGAAATCCTACACTCTGAGGAGTGCGGTCCCTCCTTTCAGTCTTTGTGAAGATTTTCCACTACCCCTCGAAAAAAAAAAAAAAAAAAAAAAAAATTATTATTATTGCAGATGATCAATGATCCTCACGGCTATTAGAAGGTAAATGACGTGTGATGGAACATCAATGATCTTATATCCTGGTGGTACTGCCGGGAAGAATTCATGGATCGTATGAACTTTATGCTCATTGACGTATGCTCCTGAAGTAATATTGCACTCAACTCGCAATGCATTGATTTTCAGAATAGCAACAGGTAATTCTGAGCTATGAGAGATATGAGCAGGTAACTCACGATGTGTGAAACCA
>CAWWDW010000383.1:0-13054 GCA_963942595.1 Cylloceria caligata | reverse complement strand
ATCGTTGCGATCATCAATAATAATAAAAATAATATAAAAAGAAACCGAAATAATTAAAAAGAAAATTGTTAAAGTATCCCGACCAAAAACCAAAAAAAAACTACTAATGTTTAATGATAAAATTCAGGATAAGAGAATCTAGGGTAATTAAAAGAATGGAAATTATTAAAGAATAAAATAAAATGAAATAAACTTGAATTAGAAGAGAGTTAGTAAGTAATAAAATATTTTTTTTTCCAATAAAAATTAACAACTTGACAGCCAGGCCCCACGTTGGGCGCCAAATTTGTAACGAGAAATTTGCTCCTCAACGCACCACGTTACCTATGACTGGTCCAAGTTATTTTTCCTTCCTTTTTATTTTCTCTTTCGAGATGGGCGCCAGGCGCTTTCGCGCCGGAAGGAAAAATACCGAGTTGGATGACCAGTCTCGACCCAGGCCAGCTACAGCTGTTCAAGGCAGAGTGGGTGGTTCGGACTATCAAGTCACCAATTAGTCAAAAATAAAATATGGTCAGTTAGATAAATAGCAAATACATAAATAAAATAATAACAGTAAATAATTTAAACAACAATAGCGGGTACGGGACTTACAAACTTCTTTATTTCTCCAATAAACATCAATTTAGAATTTAACTAAAATGTCCCGTAAAATTATTCTCTCCGGTGTTAACAATTTTCCAAATCCAGTTAGATATCATAATTGGAATCTCTAATTCGGCGGCGTACGTTATCCCACGCTCTCACTCACTCTCATGCCCGGCATATGTCGTATAGCCGCTCTCGCCTATTTCTAATTTCAAATAATATTCTTCGATACCATATCGATGCCTGGTAGTCCTTGTTCTCCGTCCGCGATACGGCCTATCCCGAGCTAATCCCACATACTTTCAACAAAACCAAAACAACGGGACGTCGAGAGGTCACGTACGCGAAGCGACTCACGGCTGGCTATTACAATTCCGAATAAAATATGCCGTGCAAAAGTCCGACCACCGGGATTTCCTGCGATAGGTATGATCACAAATACCGAATAAACGATCGTCGATAATTTGATAATAATAAAGAATAGTAATAGTACTAAAATAATCAATGTGAGAGTAATACTCTCGATCGGTACCTCGTGGCTTGAATAAAATATAATGAATAAAATATAACGAATAAAATATAACGCATAAACTATAACAAATAAAATATAACCAATTATAAAAAAAAGAGTAATAAATAAGAAACAAATAAATAATAAATAAAATAAAAGAAAGAATAATAAATCAGAAACAAATAAATAAGGAATAAATAAATAAATAAATAAATGAATAAATAAGTAAATAAATAAGTGGATAACTAAATAAATAAATAAATAAGAATATAAATAAATAAATAACTATGTAAATAGAGAAATGAATAAATAACTAGATAAATAAATCAATAGATCGGTAAATAAAACAACGAATAAAACGATAAATAAAATAAAGAAACGCCGATGGGTCTATTCGATACGCGATGAGGTCTATAACGTGCTAGTCCCACACACCAAGCATACAACGGGACGACGTACTAACGAGCGCACGACCTTCTAAATGAAACGAAAGAAAACTCAAACAAAATCATGTAAATCTAAAACCCATAATTCGTTAAAATCCGTGACACGGTCTATTCCGTTCAGATCCCACACAACCAACTAATGAATTCAAACCACTCCGGGATAACGGCCTAACGCGCGCACGATTTAACTACCAAACAATTAATTAATTTAGTGACTTTTCCCCGGCTTCTATACGTTACACGATCTCGAGTTATTCTTTCTAAACGCCGCGCTACCCAGTACAAATTAATACTCTGCACGCGGTGTGCCAGAGTCGCAGGGGTGACCAAGCTCGAAGTAATTAACCGACAACAATTTTGAATGATTAAAATAATAAAATAACAGCGAAAGACCGTAGAAGGGAGAAGCGCTCACCGGCACGATGACGAAGCGATGTTCTCGTGATCCAGGAATTCTTGAGAGGACGTGGAAATAGTTATCCCTCGATTTCTTCCTTCCTGTACGATGGTGGACAGTAATAGGCCCGTACGCGTGATGCCTCAGAATAGAGCGGGACACAGATATAAGAAGCGCTACGTCTGCCTCGCTCAACGGTCACCGGGAAAAAGCCTCGAGGTCCGTTCGGCACGCGTGCCCGTGAACTATGGCCCCCCCTTAACCCGCTAGACTCGGTTAATTGGGGGAACCTGCCTCGCACGATGACCGCGACTAGCGCCTTAGCTGGACAACGCATAAATTAACCACCGATAGTGCCGAGAGTAGCTGATAGCCGACGATGGATAACAGTGTATCGTTGGTAGATGTACGTTGAGCGGGACAGTATCCTCCAACAGGGAGAGGTGTAAAATATCGGCGAATGTAAAATATCGAATCCCGCAGTCAGCCATCGATGGATACGGCGTGGTCCTCCTCCTCCTCCCTCCATCCCTCGGTCGTATCGGACGTGTTATATATATATAAAAAAATACAACAAAAAAAAATAAAAATAAAGAATAAATAAAATACGGAAATCACCCCCTGCAGCCCTGGGCGATCGTGCTGGTAGCCGTTGAGCGAGGAGGACGCGGCTCGAGTATTCTGCCACGTTACACACTATACGCTATATTAACAACCTCAGATGGCCCCTGCATTACGAAAGACGTTTGTCCATCAAAAAGCGGGGGTACACCTGTACCGAGTGACTCCCAATCGTATACCGTGATAGCAATCCTCAAAGGCATGAGGTATCTTTGGAAATTTGTTATTTCCGGAATACCACAGCCTTCTAGAGGTATTTGCACACCGGCCAGCTGAACAAGAGATTGCGCTTTTTCACGTTGATCGAGCGACGCCCCTTGTCGTATACGCGTCCAAGCTATTTGCGAGTCTTTGCTACGTTCGCGTTTATGTACGTTGTTTGCAAGAGCTACAACAATCAAGTGAGGAAAACACAAATTATCACCGTTTTGTATTATACAAACCCCGGATCGACTCTTCACCATTGACACACGGAGCCCCTGACCAGTAGGCACCGCTACATACGTAACGGTGAATCGCAACGTGTCAGAGGCCGCGAGAACCCTCGAGCTCTGATTCACGGCACACATCAAAGCCCATAGGGCTTCATCAGTGAACCGTGAAATAGGCCTCAATGATATGCCCGCTTTGCCGTCTGCCATCCCGTCAGTGACAAAACCCACACCTATTAAATCCGTGTCATCGCGATCCTTTACGAAATAATCGTGAATATCTCGGATGGAGTTACGAATCCACGTGACCGGATTTATAGATACGGGTGGTTGTACTAACGCTAGATTGATCTGTCGCGCTGAAACCCCGAAACGCCGTAAATATTTATATTGTTCTGCGCCCGCGACAACAAAACGATTTCCCGGCGGTAAAATATCGTCCATATTATCGATGCTAACCGCGGTGTCTCGGATCTCTGTACCCTGGCTACGATTTCGAATATTAACTACGCCTGCTACGCGATTAACGTTATTACCCCCGGCACCAGTTAGACCCCTACCTATTTGATTTTTGGGACATACCTCGAGCGAAGACGATGCTGATGACGACGACGACGACGACGACGACGACGACGACGACGACGACGACGACGACGACGACGACGACGACGACGACGACGACGACGACGACGACGACGACGACGACGACGACGACGACGACGACGACGACGACGACGACGACGACGACGACGACGACGACGACGACGACGACGACGACGACGACGACGACGACGACGACGACGACGACGACGACGACGACGACGACGACGACGACGACGACGACGACGACGACGACGACGACGACGACGACGACGACGACGACGACGACGACGACGACGACGACGACGACGACGACGACGACGACGACGACGACGACGACGACGACGACGACGACGACGACGACGACGACGACGACGACGACGACGACGACGACGACGACGACGACGACGACGACGACGACGACGACGACGACGACGACGACGACGACGACGACGACGACGACGACGACGACGACGACGACGACGACGACGACGACGACGACGACGACGACGACGACGACGACGACGACGACGACGACGACGACGACGACGACGACGACGACGACGACGACGACGACGACGACGACGACGACGACGACGACGACGACGACGACGACGACGACGACGACGACGACGACGACGACGACGACGACGACGACGACGACGACGACGACGACGACGACGACGACGACGACGACGACGACGACGACGACGACGACGACGACGACGACGACGACGACGACGACGACGACGACGACGACGACGACGACGACGACGACGACGACGACGACGACGACGACGACGACGACGACGACGACGACGACGACGACGACGACGACGACGACGACGACGACGACGACGACGACGACGACGACGACGACGACGACGACGACGACGACGACGACGACGACGACGACGACGACGACGACGACGACGACGACGACGACGACGACGACGACGACGACGACGACGACGACGACGACGACGACGACGACGACGACGACGACGACGACGACGACGACGACGACGACGACGACGACGACGACGACGACGACGACGACGACGACGACGACGACGACGACGACGACGACGACGACGACGACGACGACGACGACGACGACGACGACGACGACGACGACGACGACGACGACGACGACGACGACGACGACGACGACGACGACGACGACGACGACGACGACGACGACGACGACGACGACGACGACGACGACGACGACGACGACGACGACGACGACGACGACGACGACGACGACGACGACGACGACGACGACGACGACGACGACGACGACGACGACGACGACGACGACGACGACGACGACGACGACGACGACGACGACGACGACGACGACGACGACGACGACGACGACGACGACGACGACGACGACGACGACGACGACGACGACGACGACGACGACGACGACGACGACGACGACGACGACGACGACGACGACGACGACGACGACGACGACGACGACGACGACGACGACGACGACGACGACGACGACGACGACGACGACGACGACGACGACGACGACGACGACGACGACGACGACGACGACGACGACGACGACGACGACGACGACGACGACGACGACGACGACGACGACGACGACGACGACGACGACGACGACGACGACGACGACGACGACGACGACGACGACGACGACGACGACGAAGAGGACACGGTTGAAGCCAGTGACGGTATTGGCGACAACAGCGGAGGCCAGTGAGCTATAAAATATCCAGATTTAAGGATTTATTTTACGCTCAAATACCCGTAACAAAAATATTTTTATTATTTTTCAAAATTGAATAAAATACATTGCCAGCGTTAACGAGTCTACGAAGCAAGTTTAACTGTGATTGATTGATTGACGGAAAGTGTATTAATTTTTGCGAGATGGAGTGAAAGTGGATTAAAAATTAATTCACTTTTCGTCAACCAATCAATCACAGTTAAACTTGGTTCATACCCTCACTGGTGTCGATAATGTATTTTATTAAATTTTTGGAAAAATAATACAAAAATTTTTAATAAAAATTATTTTTACGGTTTTAAAAAAGTAAAAAATTAAACCACTCTCAGTCAAGTGAACAAGTAAAAACTATAATACAATTTTAAATAATAAACAATATTTTTCGAGATAAAAAAAGTAAAATACAAAAGAGCAAATAACAAAAAGACGATAAAAACTCCAAATTTTGTACACAAATACTCTATGACTGAACACTGTAAGGGGGGTGATTTTACATGTGTCAGTTTCTTAAAATAAATAAGCGAGTAAAAATAAAAATGTATCATCTTTAAAGAAAAACGTTTTGTTTTTATTAAAATTTGTTAATTACCAAAATTTTTCACTATTTTTCAAAAATTGAATAAACACATTGCCGACACCACCGAGTTTAACGAACCAAGTTTTACATTGATTGATGAAAAGTGTATTAATTTTCGCGTAGCAAAGCGAAAGTGGATTAAAAATCAAGCCACTTTTCATCATCCAGTTAAAATAAAACTTGGTTCTCGACGATATGACGCTCACAATGTATTTTTTTATTACATTTTTGACAACAATAATAAAATTATTAAATTGTAAAAAATTAGTTTTTATATTATACTCTTTCAATCATTTTAAGATTGATAAATATTTAAATAATAAAAATTATTTCAATGAAATAAAAATTACAAAATGAAAATAAAGAAGAACACATAACAAAACTTTTTTCTTTTAAGACGACAAATAATAAATAAAATTATAAACAAATAAAAATTTTCAAATTGTTTCGACTTACCATGTCGATTTTCAGCGCCCATAATCAACTCGTTCAGCGGCCCATGTAACAGTCCACCGTGATCGGTAAGATGTTGGATCACATATTGCTGCACAAAAGCGGGTGCTTGCCGTAACGGACCACTCACATAAGCATCGGTAATCGAGTCTGCATCACCACTCAGCAACACTGCACTAAACTCCGCGCAGAGACGTTGGAACGTAAAGTTCGCGATATTCACGAACCAACGCCGTGTAAAGCGCCGCACCAATCGCGGTTCCCGACGTATGAACACGCGAGCCGTTTCGCGCACTACGGCCAGAAGGACACGTCTACGTGAATCCATTTTTTTTAAAACGCGAAATAACGATGCTACACTGACAGGATGCTAGTTGTAGAACGTTTAAACATTGAATAATACGAGAACTACCGTTTCACGCAATCTTATACCTTAACTCGAATACTCCCACTACCCTCTATATATATATTTCGACTTCACCATAAATTCAGAAATCGAGGAGAATTTTGAAATATAACAACCTTGAGTCCCTGTACAGTGACAGAGTGTCTTCACAAGGGGTTGAGGGCTACACACAGTCGTGCACTATTTCTTAAAGATAATTTATTTCGTACTACCTCTTTGGAAATGCTGTAAACATGAACCCATGCACGCCTACCGTTTTCTCTAGAAAGCTGCATTGTCTAAACAGACATTCTTACAACGATAACGCTGCTTCAGTGCCAGCTAGCGTAGGCGCCTACTATTTCTTAAAGATGATTTAATTCGTATTAGCACTTTGTCTAGAGTGTAAACATGAAGCGCTACACTCCACCCGTTTTTCTAAGAAAGCTGTATTGTCTGAAACAGACATTCTTAATTTACATTTATATGTGCACTTTTGGTATCTATTTACAATACGGTAATACGAAACGTCTGCCGTTTTTATACTAGACTGCATTGACAAAATAGACAGGCTCCATTTATATATATACATCTGTAACACGTGTATACACAAGACAATAAACGCAAATTCTACGATAGCTTTTCCATCAGGGTCTGTGTATTTGCAAACAAACAAAAAAATACCCAATATTTACAGAAACGCTTGTGAACTAGCTTATTTTACATAATTATATTCAGTATAAATTCTTATAATAAATTCATTTTCAAAAATATATTACGAGAAATTTTTGGTTCTCGCTACTCTCTTTACATTTAATTGTATTCATATTTAATTATTCAAAAATGGTATACCCGGGCAAACGTTTCATTGTCAATCAACCCTTACACTGCTACGACAATGATAATTATCAGCCTTTGGTGGAAAACTGAAAACCCCCGAGCGCCGTAATAAATTATGTTCCAATGGACAGACGCTAGCTATTGAATTTGTATATGGTCAATATACAATACGGCGCCTGTTTATACATATTTACAATCGGTCGTACTGACGGCGCTGACCCTCGAGGGGGTCATAGATACTTTCTCGTACAGGTAGACGCACAATATGAAAATTCGTATATTTATTCTTATACGTATAACGTTCAAGTGTTTTCCATCTACCGTAGACTCATTAAAATGCAAAATTCTTTCGACCATTACTGAAACGTAACTACATAAGGCCAGAGGTGGTTTGCTATAATGTTTCAAAATTTACGCTATGAAATATCTATTTGTGATGAAATAAACAATTTTAACACTACAATAATTTGTAGTATACAGAAGTATAACTTCTCTCTCTATATGCTCTACTAAGGTTACGTTGGTGGGGGTAAACGCTTGCCCCCATGATTCCAACATATGAGGCGATTCACACCTGTCTATAAAAACATTTGTAAAGAGGATCGGGTGGCAGTCCAACCCGTGACAAGCTACGAAATACAGTTATCGTAGCTTCGTTTCCCTCATTATTTATTTATTTTTCCGTGTCGCTCTGTTGTATTTTTCTATCAACCATGGACAATTTTGAAGCACCATTGTTGCTTGCTACAACATACAATTTGAACTACTCGGAAACAAAGAGGATAACTGTGGGTCTTCAGGTACGCGCAAGCGGTGACGTTACGCCGGTCGTTAAGCTGCAGCATAATAACTCGTCGGGTGGTATTACCTTTGAATCTACAAAGTGGTGTAAACTACAAGATGCCTTGACCGAGATAGCATCATATTTCGGGGCCTGTACGAATTATGGCTGGAAAGCTGATCAACACATCCGTAAAACACTCAACATCGATGACTGCGAGATTCACTTTGCGTCCTCGTTTGGCTCAAAATCCATTGTTTTCGACCAAGCCAAGGACAATGTGATCGCCGTGGACGTCAACCCTAACGATGAAAATACACAGCTGGAAGCACCACCACCACAGAAGAAGAAGAAGAAAAACATCTATTCACCGAGTATAGTTATGGAAAAGAAATCTTTTGACGGACTATGCATCGTAACACCGTGTGTCGATGAGCGCTTCAGACGGCTCCAGCGCTACGTCGTTTATGTGAAAAACTGTAGCGATGTTCTGTGTGCTGAATTAGTTCTACATATTCCCGCTAAAGAACGAATCGAGAATGTGGACCAAGTGCGTATTAAAACTCTTTTAACACAGAATAGCTCTAATCTGTGTGAAGCTGTACGTCATCGAGTGGATCCCTCATTCCTTGAACATTTCGATATATTGTTCCTTGAGTTGCAGATATTTTGTGTTCCGTTTATAACACAGGAAGTGAAAAAATTATTCACGGACATTTCTCTGGTGGCTTCAAAACCGTTTGAAGAAGAATGATCGGAGAACGATTGCCCTCGGTTACGCAAGAATTAATTTTTCATAATTCACGTGATAACACATGATTATAATGATAATAATTAATTTTACCAGTTGTAGATGCTAAGATAATTATTGCGTTACTTTTCTTAAATACACACGTGACTCGTCGTCGTCGATAACCCTTCCCACCCATGTCTCGCCTCAGTATAAATTGAAATTATTAATATTTTTATGTATAATACTCTCTCTCTCTCTCTCTCTCTCTCTCTCTCTCTCTCTCTCTCTCTCTCTCTCTCTCTCTCTCTCTCTCTCTCTCTCTCTCTCTCTCTCTCTCTCTCTCTCTCTCTCTCTCTCTCTCTCTCTCTCTCTCTATCTCTCTATCTCTCTCTCTCTCTCTCTCTCCTCTCTCTCTCTCTCTCTCTCTCTCTCTAGACAGAGGAGTAGACGTGTCGAATTGTGCTCTTTATTTATTGCCAAAGTTGGGAAGAAATTATCATAGAAGACAGAAATTTAGAGTGACCTTCAATGGTGCGTTATATGGTGCAACTGTAAGAGTGATAACTGGAATGTGAGAGTGCTGGCAAGGTGGAAGAGTGGTTAAGTTAAATTCTTTTCTGTCGGTTGTCCAACACTGGCTGCTTCCATTTTATTTTCGTATCCTCTAGTTAATACTAGCAGCACTGACGCATGATCTGTGTCAGTAACTAGATTTGGGCGTGAGATGTCATCGACCGATAAGGAGGAGGATAATGTAGAATATAGATGTGTGGCATGCCGAAAAGAAATAAAAACTACGGTAGCACAATGTAAAGTGTGCTATAAGCTTTTCTTCCATCCAGGCTGCGCAAGCAAACATAAAGTTTATGACAAAAACAGTGAATGGATACCTTGTGGTCCTTTTGAAAAATTCCAGATAGAAAGTACAAAACCGATAAGCATAAAATCTGTAGCACTAATCGGAAATAGAAGTAGGTTGGGATCAACGGGATCTACCGGATCGGGCTCGATCTCGGTCGGTAAAGCAGGAGGAGGTAACGTATCCTCTATTGATAACAAAATAGACTGGATGGTGGAAGCAATCAAGGAAATGAAAGAGGAAATAAGTTGTAAAGAAAAAATTAAAGCGTTAATCCAAGAAGTTGTACAAATGGAGCTGGGATATTTAAGGAGGGAAATAGAGGAGCTGAAGAACGAAATACGAGGGAGAGGCACTACAGAGGATAATCCTGACATGAAGAGCTACAGCAAGGCGGTGAAAGAGAAAGGGAAAGAGAATATTTTAATTGTAACACCCACACACACACACAAGATAGAACAGGGAAGTGAGAGTACGAGAAATTTAATAAAAGAGAAGGTTAACATAAAAAATATGTCTATAGGAATAACGAAACTAAAAAAGGGTAGTAAGGGGTCAGTAATAATGGGTTGTGAAACGGAAGAAGAGATGGAAAAGTTAAAGTCTACGGTCCAGGCGCAATTGGGAGAAGACTTTAAAGTTATCGAACCAGCGAAAAGAAAGCCGAAACTTAAAATAGTAGGGATTTATGAAGATGAGATGAAACTGGATGATGAAAAATTAATCAGTACAATTGAAAAACAAAATGATATGAAGGGGTCTATACGGGTAGTTAAGAGAATTTTTAAAAGAAAAATGGAAGTTGAGGGAAGAAAGGAGGGATCGATAATTTTTGAGACTGATGAAAAAACTCATGAAGTCATGCTGAAGAAAGAGAAGATCAACCTGGGGTGGAAAAAGTGCATGGTCTATAATTATATAAATGTTAAGAGATGCTTCAAGTGTTGGGGTATGTATCACATTGCAAAGAATTGTACGCGTGATGAAGTATGCTATAAATGTGCGGGAAACCACAAAGCGAAGGAATGTAAAGTGTCAATACTTAAATGTGTAAATTGTACATATAAGAAGGAAAAGTATAACCTAGTAATCAATGAAGAACACAGCGCACTGGATCGGGATTGTCCAACACTAAAGAAAGCATTAGAGGAGGAGAAGAGAAGAATTGGATGGGGTGATTAGCAACTACAGAGGGGGGTGGAAGCATTATGGTATACAAATGCACAGAGTCTATTAGCGAATATAGATGAGATTCAACATCAGATCATGAGGGATATGAAACCCGCTTTCGTGGCGCTGTCCGAATCAAGGCTGGTTGATGAAATAGAGAATATGGAAATTAACGTACCAGGATATAGTTTAGTAAGATGTAACGCAGAGAGTAAATATACAGGAGGAGTGGTATTATATATTAGGGACGATATTAAATATGAATCAATATTGAATAATAAAATATTGGCGAATTGTTGGTGTGTAGCGATTAAAGTGAAGGAAGATTTTTATAAAGGTGTTATAATGGTAATATATCATTCTCCGAGTGCCTCGGGCAGTGAGTTAGTAAAGTTCCTAGAGAATAATATCGAACAACTAAATATAAGAGACAATTGTATAGTTATTGGAGATTTTAATATTAATGTAATGGTGAATTCATATTACTCAAAAAAACTGCAGACAATGATGCAAGGGTTAGGAATGAAACAGTATGTAAATAGACCAACAAGAAGCACAAAGGATAGTCAGACGATAATAGACCTAATTTTTTTGAATAGTAAAGTCAAAGTACAAGTGAGGGACACGCCAAAAATAACAGATCATGCATGGCTACAAATAGAATTTGAGTCAAACAAAGTAAGAGAGAAATACAAAGAATTTTATGGTAGAGATTATAGCAAAATGAATCAGGATGATTTTCTCACTCTGCTGAAAGTAAATATAAAACATGAATCGGATTTAGATATTAGTTCAAAAGCGGATAGAATGATTAATGACATAGTAAGCTCATTGGATAAGATAGCACCGGTAAAATTATTTAAAATTCCAAAAGTATGGCACGGGAAAGGCTGGTATACGGATGAAATAAAAATGAGGACGAAGTTAAGGGATGAGGCTTTCTGTAAAGCTGTGTATACTGATACAGAACAAGAATGGGAAAGATATAAGATGGAAAGGAATGCAGTAGTGAGACTTATTAGGAATAGAAAGAAAGAATATAACGTAAGAATGGTGGATCATAATAGAAATGATCCCAAAGCAATGTGGAAAGCGTTAAAAGAAGTAATTCGCGGGGAGTCAATAGAATTAAAGATTGTAGAAAATATAAATTTTGAAATATTAAGTAGTGTAGATAAATATAATATAGCGGATAATTTTAATTTATTCTATATACAAAGCATAGATGAGATAGTAAAGTCTGTGGAGAGAGGAAAGAGGGAAACTAATAATAATTCAAGTACTATAGAGATAATAAATACGCTAGAAAACTTTGAAATGGTGACCGAAGAATATGTAGAGGAAATGGTGATGAAGTTACCTAAAAAAAAAGGGACAGAAGAGGGTATAACCAGTGATTTGTTGAAAACTATATTTTGTGTAATAAAAAATGAATATATATATGTAATTAATGAGTCTATGAGAACTGGACAATGTCCTAATGGATGGAAAACATCAACAATAATACCGATACCAAAAATTATAAAACCGATAAAAGTTAGCGATTATAGGCCGATTAATGTCTTACCGATTTATGAAAAGGTATTGGAGATGGTTATTAAAGATCAGTTAGAAAAACATTATGAAAACAATGACGTAATCTCGGAGCATCAATCAGGCTTCAGAAAACAGCACTCTTGTGAGACAGCGTTACAGGTAGTAGTAGATGAATGGAAGTTGTTGGTCAGTGAAGGAAAATTTGTAGGAGTAGTGTTTCTGGACCTTAAACGTGCGTTTGAGACAGTAAATAGAGAAATATTGTTAGAAAAATTGTATATATATGGAGTTAGAGGTAATGTTCTAAAGTGGTTACGTTCATATTTATTCAACAGAACTCAAAAAGTACGAG
>CAWWDW010000382.1:0-22350 GCA_963942595.1 Cylloceria caligata | reverse complement strand
TGGCCTCAGGTGGACTACCCGGATTCAGGATATAGTAGCAGCGAAGAGACCTCCATAAGGACGGAAGAATATACGTCGGACGATGGAGTTAGCTGGGGAGGTTCAGATGGATAGTCCATTTGAAATATAGTTTTAAAGTATAGTCTTAAGTCATGCTCTCGATATAATGAGACGAATAGTACGTCTCATCCGCACAATACTAGAACACCACACACACACAGCGAAGCACCAGGATCACACATAATAAAATATAAACATAGAGTAGCGAACCATAGTACGCCCCACACACACAGCCAGAGGGACCTGTAGTACATACAACCAACACTACGAAAGATAGAAATTCCAGGAAATTCAACAGCAATCACACGTACTACTATAGTATCAAAATATGTACAAAAAGAAATTCACAAGGGATACGTTAAATACGATTATCAGAAGTATGGATTAACAAGAAATGGTCTACAGGAGATAGGCTACAGGATGACTACCAAATATAGATATACTGAGAACAAGAAAAAAGAGTGGGAAAAGCCAGTATAAAAGAACGCGAAATGCGACGATCAGGAAGCATTTTGTTCACAGATTCCAACCAGACATCAAGGACCAGCCAGCGAATAGAAAGAAGACCTGCAAACCAGCCAAAGAAGGACCACGGAACCAACCAAAGGAGGAGCCTACCAACAGCAGCACTCCAAGGACCAGGCCCAGATACTTCTGAAGCGTACGAAGACGAACCGTTCCGGAATCCAATCACTGAGGCCGTCTAGAAATACATCTTAAAGACTTCCAACATCAGACTCATCAAGAGCTCACAAATAGAAAGGAACATTATGGTTTCATAAAAAGATATATTAAATCAATAGGACCCCCTTTAAAAATTAGATAGGGACGCTCCTGTCATCATTTAATGCACCGATGCACCTAAAAGGCATCTCACTGACGGCTCCACCGTAGCAGTGACAGGGGCTGCGAATAAGTAGTATAGCCAGAAGAGCTAAAGTGCGAGCTTCGTCCCCACCACGGACCAATAGATATAGATATAGGATAGGCACGCTCCAAAGGCAAGGAGTAATAGTATAGCCAACATAGATGGCAAGCCCTATAGGCTAAACACTCTCTCATGCCTTGCATATAAAATATAAAAACTACTATACCATTTAGAGAAATATTTTAATAGAATTCATATAAAAACTCCTATTTTTGCTGACACGATTATATAAGCGTGCGTGAGCCTGGGTCTAGTTTTTGTACAGTACATAATTCTCAGAATTAACAAAGAAAAGGAATTTTTATTAAAAAATTTTTATAATAATCAATATTTCATCTGTATAAATAATAATAATTATCAAATTGTTGGATAATCAGCTGGCGCACGGCGATGGATATTCGCCGTGCGTCGACCTGTTGCTGTGCTCGAGCACGCAGCGTTCGGTTGGGCGGAGATAGCCGACGCAGGGCTTCGCGGAGCCGAGGTTGTGCCTCATAGGCATGCCGCGTCGAGCGAGAGGGTGTCTCTCTCGCTTGACTTTGGCTTCGCTCACTGGGTATCTCTCTCAAGTGACTTCAGCGCCCAACGACGCTTTCATATTCCGCAGCCATATTGGATATTTTGACACTTACGTGAAAATCCGCACGGAACAGTGCACGCACTTTTCAAGGCTCGGACAATTTCACTCTTCTCAACCGGATTATCTCACCTTCGTTTGCTCAATAGGACTAAAAATCAGGTACGAGTGCATTGTTATAATTTACCATAAATTCAATAGCAATGAGGAGTTGGATTCTCATCGGTACATCAACATTTTTGGTCTCACTTTTTGGCGGCATTGCAGCACATGTCACGCCACGTTTCCTCTCAGCTTAATTTGCCGGTATAATTAATATAATTATGCAGGTGTACTATATTCGCTGTACTTTTCCCCAGGACATCTGCTGGAAGAGTACAGCGACTATAAACTGCTCATTTTGTGCATCCTCATTATGTGTTGTATTGTGCTACGCAGTGCTGCCTGCGTAGCTTGTCTCATACATGTAGAGCACTCAAGAAATTCAATTGCAAGTGTATTTGCTGCAACTTCTCTCTGATAAATCTGCTGAGAGCTTGCAGTAAATGATTGACACATTTTAAGCACTCAATTTTCTCATAGCGTGGCGTGCTCCGCAGTACTGGCTGCAGCACGCACACCACTCTCATTACCTACAGCACACAATTAATATAAATGTGCGCTGGTTTTCAGTCCAAATAGTAAAATCAAATTTAGCCTATTTGATTAAATTCAATTTTCTAATTCTCAAATTTTTGGTGTATTTATTTTTATTATTTTGTATTTTTTTAAATTTAGTATATTTTGTGTTTCTTTTCATATTTAAAATAACTGTTTTAAAATGTATTATTACATTGTGTGTGCGGAAAGTAATAAACCACTTTCTCCAAATTCTATCTACTAGTCTGGTTTTATTTCCACCCTGTTGTGAATGAAGTCTCATATTTTTCCAATATATTCGCAGGTTCAAGATCTGTTAAGTTACACTGGACGGATTTCTCAAACACAAATAAACCCTACTTGTACCCGATAGTGAAGTCTGTATTAATTTTCTCCCTGCTCGAGTCCGAACTAAAACCCTTCAAGGGAAATGATAACGAGAAATACCGTTACAATAACGATATTATCATCATCATCATCATCATCATCATCATCATCATCATCATCGTCATCGTTGTTATTATTATTATTATTATTATTATTATTATTATTATTATTATTATTATTATTATTATTATTATTATTATTATTATTATTATTATTATTATTATTATTATTATTATTATTATTATTATTATTATTATTATTATTATTATTATTATTATTATTATTATTATTATTATTATTATTATTATTATTATTATTATTATTATTATTATTATTATTATTATTATTATTATTATTATTATTATTATTATTATTATTATTATTATTATTATTATTATTATTATTATTATTATTATTATTATTTACAAGGAGTTGCGGAATCCTTTTTACGGATATCCCCCAGCCTTTCGAACTGGGGGGGTATGTGGGACTCCCAAAAAAGTAGGCCTACCCACTAAACCGCCCTCTCCTTGTTGCCCTCCCCCAGACCAGGAACTATTTCGATATTACTTCTGGCTGGGGGTTCTGTCTGTGTTCGTCCGTTCGTCTTGTTGTCTGTAACCTGTCGCGTCACGTCAGTCCGTCTGCTCAGTTAGGTGAGGCAGCCGTCTACGTTTTTTCGTCGCAGTATCGTCTCTGTATAGGTGGCAACTAGTTGCCACCATTCTGTTGAGTGGAGCATCACCTGGACAATGTTGTCCGGGGTGATGCTACCAACAATCGTCTCGAGTTCTAGTCGCAGTTCTGTCCAGTGGTCACACACAAAAAATGTGTGCTCCGCGTCGTCTCGTTCGTGTCCGCAGTATTTACAGTCTGGCGTCCGTACTCTGTTCATGTTGTAAAGGTACCTTCGGAAGTAGCCGTGTCCGGTCAGGAGCTGGGTAACGTAAAAATTCACGTCCCCAAACTCCCTTCCGATCCACGGTCTCAGGTCCTTTACAAGTCGTCTCGTCCAGTTGCCTGTGCGTTCTTCTGTCCATCGCTCTTGCCAAGTCTGTATTGTCCTGTTGCGCTCCGCAACTGCCGCATCCTCCCGTCTTATGTCCGCGCTTTTCCCGTAGATCCTCTTTCGCTCGAAAGCTAGGAGGTCCACGGGGATTACGCCGGCCACCACCAAAACTGCTTGTGCAGATACAGTTCGATAGGAGCAGGCGATCCTCAGCGCACCCCGTCTTTGTACCGTCGTCATCGCGTGGCAGTACTTCTTTGTCTTCAGGGCATCTGCCCAGATCTCCGCGCCGTAAAGGAGGATCGAGTGGGCCGTCGCCATTAAAAGTCGTCGTTTGCCCAGTCTCGGTCCAGTCGTGTTAGCCATCAGGCGGCTTAGGGATGCTATCCTCTCGGCCGCCCTCTGAGCTGTTTTCTGTATATGAGGCCAGAAGGTCATCTTCGTATCCAGAGTTACCCCCAGATACTTGACTTCCCCCCCGGCCACGATTTTGTCCGTCCCGATCAACATAGGAAGTCTCGTCTGTATACGTCTTCTACTAAGGAACGTCAGTTCGGTCTTTTCTGTCGCAAGTTGTAGTCCGTGATCCGTCATCCATCGTCCCACTCGTCGCATCGTCTGGTTCAGTTTTAGCTGTGCCAGATCCGGAGACCGCTCGGTGATCACCGCCGCTACGTCGTCAGCGTAAGCGACGAGTAGTACGCCGAGCGGCATTTCCAGCCTGAGCAAGCCGTCGTAAAGTCCGTTCCAAAAGTCCGGTCCCAGTATAGACCCCTGTGCAACCCCGGCGGTAATTTGCCTCGTCACTGGTCCTTCAGTCGTCTCGTACGTAATCTGTATGTTTTTCAGGTAGTCCTCCACCACCCGAGCCAAGTAAGCCGGAACCCCGAAGTTGCTTTCAAGCGCCTCCAGGATATCGACCCACCTGGCCGAGTTGAAGGCGTTCCTGACGTCCAAGGTTGCCAGCAGAACGACAGGTCGTGCTGCGTGGCAATGTCTTTCTAAGTCCAGGAAGGAGTCAACCACTTTTTGGATCGCTCCAATCGTCGACCGACCCCTCCTAAAGCCGAACTGCAGGTCTGAAAGGCCTCCGCTGGTTTGTATCACGTCCGTCAGTCTCGGTCTCAGTAATTGTTCGTAGAGTTTACCCGTCGTGTCGAGTAAACTCAACGGCCGGTAGGCTGACGGCGTATTGGGGTCGCCCTTACCTTTGGGGATAAGAACTAGCCTTGCCGCCTTCCACCGGTCGCTAAACGTGCCCGTCGTCAAACATGTGTTGTACAGGTCAAGAAATATCTCCGGCCTCAGATTGACCATCAGCCGGATAATCTCCGCCGGTACTCCGTCTGGTCCCGGTGCCTTACCAGTCTTCATTGCAATGGATGCCCTAGTGAGCTCCTCCGCCGTGAAGATGGGGGCTGCCGGTGTGTCCGTATCGTCTGTAACGTCCGTCCGTATCAGGTGTGTTGGAAACAAGCCGTCGACGATCCGTCGTGTGGATTCGGCTTCTTTGATTTCTGGTGGTACCCGGGCCCCTAGTTTACCGGTCACGATTTTGTAACCAGTGCCCCAGGGATCCTGATCCACCTCCTCGCAGAGCCTCCTCCAGCAACGCGTCTTGCTGTCTCGTATCGCGCTCGTCAGTGCCTTCCGTGCTGTCTTATATGCGGCTTGGAGGTTTTCCCTTTCGGGTCTTCCCCCAGCCCTCGTTACGAGTCGTCGGCTCGCCAAGCAGACCCTGCGCAGCTCGGCTATTTCGTCCGTCCACCAGTATTGTGGCTGTCTGTTCTGTCGATGTCGTCGTTTCGGCATTGTGCTATTGCACAGCCGGTCCGTCAGTTTGACCGTCTCGTCCACCAGTCTTTCCGCTCTTTGCCGGCCAGTCAGCTCCGGAGGGACTTTTGTTATCGGTGCTGGTGCTACCACCAGCTCCTCTGAAAATTTCTGTACGTCGAGTTTGTTGAGGTTCCACCGCGGGGGGTGCTGGGTCCTCGTCCGTCTCGTCGCCGTTTGTCCTGCCACTTCAAAGACAATGTACTGGTGGTCGCTGGCCGTATAGCCGTCGAACACCCGCCATTACCCTATCCGTGGCGATATTCTGTCCGATGTCATTGTGACGTCAGGGATGGAGTCTCCGAACCCTGGTCGTCTGTACGTCGGTGTGTTTCCTGTATTGGCTACTACCAGGTCCAGCCTTGCGGCCATCTCCAGCAGCAACCGTCCACGTTTGTTCGTTGCTGTCATTCCCCACTCGATCGCCCGCGCGTTGAAGTCGCCTCCGACAACAACGTCCCCAGGCAGATCCCTGATTCCGTCCTCAAGGAGCGCTACCTTTCTCTCGAACTCCACCGCGGCGCAGTTGGGTGTCAGATAGACGCTGACGTATGTGACAGCGCCGACCCTTGCCCAGACGTAGTCGTCCCCGACACCGCAGCTTGTTATTCGAGATTGGGCAGCGCCCCTAACCCAGATAGCTGTGGTCTCCGTCTCGTTTGTAATGTACGTTTGTGTCGTTCTTCTCCTGTACGGTTCGCACAGGATCAGAATGTCGGCGTCATGTTCGTCAGCTATCTGTGGTAGTAGCATGTCTGCTGTCCTACTTCTGTTCAGGTTTCTCTGAACTACTCTGTCCGTCTTCCGGCCTGCTTCCTGCACTCCTCCAGCGCAGCCCGGAACACCGCGCACCTCCCGGTTCCCGCAAGGTGCGCTACGTCCTCGTGCCCCGCCTTAGCGCACAGGGGACAAGCCGGTTCGTTCGTGCAGTCGGTAGCGTAGTGTCCAGATATACCGCACTTTCGGCAGCTCTTTGTCCTGTCCACGTCCGAGCAGTTTTCCTTCACGTGCCCGTAACCGAGACACCTGTGGCATTTTGTCACAGTCAGTCTTTTTCGGATGCGGCAGTGCACCTATCCGATACCGAGTCATCCGCGGCGGAGCAGCACATCGGCTTCCCGCGATTCCAGCTCACAGACCGCCATGTACTGCTCGGCGCGGTTCGGGCTAAAGATATGGACTCCGAAGTCTTCGTCTCGTCCCGTTTCCCGTCTCAGTGCCTGTACGACGTTCTCCGCAGTTGTTACGCAGTCTAGATCCATGATCTCTATTTGTACCTTAGAGGTCATGGCCTTGACGCTGCCTGCGGCCCCGATCGCGTCTTGTAGAGCGCGTCGGAAGTCGTCTCGTCCGTCTGGTCCGTTCGCGTCTGCCTGTATCTTTAGAAGACACAGGCCGTTTTTCGTCTTCCTCAGAGTCGTCACCTGCACGTGACTATTCTTCGGGTCAACGGTCGTCCGTATTTTCCGTACGATGTCCGAGTACGTGTTATCGGTTCCAGGCTTTACCAGGACAGCCGTCCCCCTGTGTTTGGGGGCCGTTCTGTGCCTCTCAGCCTGGATTTTTGTCTTTGTTTCGTGCGTGCTGTCCTTTGGTTCTGTTGTTTTTGTTTTCTTTTTTTTTTTACTGTCTGCCAGTCTGCAGCCAGTTCCGTTTTCGGGGGTCGCTTCGGCGCGGCCTCCGGAGTGGCTCCGGTTGCCTCCCGTTTTCGTTTCGTCCGTGGCGTTTCCTGTCCTTTCGTCTCTGTTCCTGTGTCCGTCATGTCATGTGTCGTTATAAGTCCTTTCGGGGCTGCCTCCGTGCACTTATGTAGCGCCGCGTCGGCAGCCTCGAGAATCGTCTTTATTCCTAGTTTGACCGTCATGTTTGTATTTTTCTGTTTGGCGACTGCCTCGTCCATTTTCGTCGCTGTCTTTTGTATTATTATCAGAAGTTCCGTTAGTCCAGGTTCGTTCCGTTTCAGTGTTGTGGGGTTTGGTGTTACTTTTTTCGTCTGTTCTGTCTGTGTGCGCATACCCTGATTGTCGTTGTCGTTAGCTGAGGCAGCAGAAGTAAAACTTACTCCGCTTCCTACGCTCGACGCACTGTCGGTCCTGGTTCGTCTTGGGAGGCGCAGTGTCGTTCTGTCTCCGTTTGCCGGCACTGGTGCCCCTGACGAAGCCCCACCGTCGGCGTTTAGTATTTGTATGTTTTGTTTTGTTTTGTTTCGATTTGTTTCCATTGTTGTTCCCACGAGTAGTCAGGAAACGAGCGTCGACCCCCACAGAGCCTGATTGTGGGGGCAAGGCTTAATACTATAGGGTTTCGCCCGGTTCCCCATAGGCATCGTGCGCGACACTGTACCCCAGTGCCATTCAGCCCTCGGCACGCTGGCTCCCACCTTAGCTTGGGCAGAGCTGGTCCGCGACGGGGTTTCTGTCCACCTGATCCAGTTTTCACGCCAGCCCGGTTTCCTTATGGCGCCCGTTAACCGGGGAGCGCCGTGGCCGTTCCTGGCGAGGTTAGAGTCGTCGATAGACGATCCCCTTCCCCGATACGGTCGGGCCACTTTGCGCCCCGGCCCTAACACGGGCAGCTCCTAGATTTTCGTCCACCCCGAGAATTCTCGGTACCTTCCATATCTGGAAGGCGTCCCCCTATCCGCGACCTGGGGAGGCGCCCGATGCGGGATCATCAACCCGACACGGGATTATTATTATTATTATTATTATTATTATTATTATTATTATTATTATTATTATTATTATTATTATTATTATTATTATTATTATTATTATTATTATTATTATTATTATTATTATTATTATTATTATTATTATTATTATTATTATTATTATTATTATTATTATTATTATTATTATTATTATTATTATTATTATTATTATTATTATTATTATTATTATTATTATTATTATTATTATTATTGTTATTATTATTATTATTATTATTATTATTATTATTATTATTATTATTATTATTATTATTATTATTATTATTATTATTATTATTATTATTATTATTATTATTATTATTATTATTATTATTATTATTATTATTATTATTATTATTATTATTATTATACAAGGAGTTGCGGAATCCTTTTTACGGATATCCTCCAGTCTTTTGAACTGGGGGGGTATGTGGGACTCCCAAAAAAGTAGGCCTACCCACTAAACCGCCCTCTCCTTGTTGCCCTCCCCCAGACCAGGAACTATTTTGGTATTACTTCTGGCTGGGGGTTCTGTCCGTGTTCGTTCGTTCGTCTTGCTGTCTGTAACCTGTCGCGTCACATCAGTCTGTCTGCTCGGTTAGGTGAGGCAGCCGTCTACGTTTTTTCGTCGCAGTATCGTCTCTGTATAGGTGGCAACTAGTTGCCACCATTCTGTCGAGTGGAGCATCACCTGAACAATGTTGTCCGGGGTGATGCTGCCAACAATCGTCTCCAGTTCCAGTCGGAGTCCTGTCCAGCGGTCGCACACAAAAAATGTGTGTTCCGCGTCGTCTCGTTCGTGTCCACAGTACTTACAGTCTGACGTCCGTACTCTGTCCATGTTATAAAGGTACCGTCTAAAGTAACCGTGTCCCGTCAGGAACTGGGTGATGTAAAAATTTACGTCCCCAAAATCCCTTTCGATCCACGGTCTCAGGTCCTTTATTAGTCGTCTTGTCCAGTTGCCTGTCGCTCTTTCTGTCCATTGTTCGTGCCAAGTCTGTATCGTTTTGTCGCGTTCCGCGACCGCCGCATCTTCCCGTCTTATGTCCACGCTTCTCTCGTAGATCCTCTTTCGCTCGAAAGCTAGGAGGTCCACGGGGATCACGCCCGCAACCACCAAGACTGCTTGTGCAGAGACAGTTCGGTAGGAGCAGGCGATCCTCAGCGCACCCTGTCTTTGTACCGTTGTCATGGCGTGGCAGTACTTCTTTGTCTTCAGGGCATCTGCCCAGATCTCCGCGCCGTACAGGAGGATCGAGTGGGCTGTCGTCATTAGGAGTCGTCGTTTTCCCGGTCTCGGCCCGTTTGTGTTGGCCATTAGGCGGCTTAAGGATGCTATCCTCTTAGCCGCCTTCTGGCATGTTTTTTGTATATGAGGCCAGAAGGTCATCTTCGTATCTAGGGTCACTCCCAAGTACTTGACTTCACCTCCGGCCTCGATTTCGTCCGTCCCGACCCACATGGGTAGTCTCGTCTGTATGCGTCTTCTGCTAAGGAAAGTCAGTTCTGTCTTTTCTGTCGCGAGTTGTAGTCCGTGGTCCGTCATCCAACGGCCCACTCGCCGCATCGTCTGGTTCAGTTTTTGCTGTGCCAGGTCTGGAGATCGCTCGGTGATCACCGCCGCCACGTCGTCAGCGTAGGCGACAAGGAAAACGCCAAGCGGCAATTCCAGCCTGAGTAAGCTGTCGTAGAGTCCGTTCCAAAAGTCTGGTCCCAGTATGGACCCCTGTGCAACCCCCGCGGTGATTTGTCTCGTCACCGGTCCTTCAGTCGTCTCGTACGTGATCCGTCTGTTTCTTAGGTAGTCGCCCACCACCCGAGCCAGGTAAGCCGGAACCCCGAAGTTGCCTTCAAGCGCCTCCAGGATGTCAACCCACCTGGCCGAGTTAAAGGCGTTCCTGATGTCCAAGGTCGCCAGCAGAACGATTAGTCGCGCTGCATGGCAATGTCTCTCCAAATCCAGGAAGGAATCGACCACTTTTTGAATCGCTCCAATCGTTGATCGTCCCCTCCTGAAGCCGAACTGCCGGTCTGAGAGGCCTCCGCTGGTCTGTATCGCGTCCGTCAGTCTCGGTTTTAGTAGTTGTTCATAGAGTTTACCCGTTGTGTCGAGTAAACTCAGCGGCCGGTAGGCTGACGGCGTATTGGGGTCGCCCTTACCCTTAGGGATAAGAACTAGCCTTGCCGTCTTCCACCGGTCACTGAACGTTCCCGTCGTCAAGCTCGTGTTGTACAGGTCAAGAAATATCTCCGGCCTCAGGCGAACCATCAGCCGGAGAATCTCCGCCGGCACTCCGTCTGGTCCCGGCGCCTTGCCAGTCTTCATCGCGGCAGTCGCTTTGAAGAGCTCCTCCGCGGTAAATATGGGGGCCGCCGGGGCCTCCGTGTCGTCTGTCACGTTCGTCCGTATCGGGTGGGTCGGAAACAGTTTGTCAACAATTCGTTCTGCGGTTTCGGCATCTTTGAGTTCAAGTGGAACTCGGGCCCCTAGTTTGCCAGTCACAATTTTGTAACCGGTTCCCCAGGGGTCTTCGTTCACCTCCTCGCAGAGCTGCTTCCAGCATCGCGTTTTGCTGTCCCTTATGGCGTTCGTAAGTGTTTTTCGTGATGTCTTGTAAGTGGCTTGGAGGTTTTCCCTTTCGGGTCTTCCCCCAGCCCTCGTAACTCGTCGGCGGTTCGCCAAGCAGAGCCTGCGCAGCTCGGCTATTTCGTCCGTCCACCAGTATTGTGGTTGCCTGTTTGGTCTATGTCGTCGCTTCGGCATTGTGCTGTTGCACAGCCGGTCCGTCAGTTTGGCCGTCTCATCCGTGAGTCTTTCCGCCCTTCGCCGGCCAGTCAGTTCAGGGGGGACTTTCGTCATTGGTGCTGGTGCTGCCGCCAGCTCCTCCGAAAATTTTCGTAAGTCGAGTTTGTTGAGGTTCCACCTCGGGGGGTACTGGGTCCTCGTCCGTCTCGTCGCCGTTTGTCCTGCCACTTCGAAGACAATGTACTGGTGATCGCTGGCCGTATAGCCGTCGAAAACCCGCCACTGTCCTATCCGTGGCGATATTCTGTCCGATGTCATTGTGACGTCAGGGATAGAGTTTCCAAACCCTGGTCGTCTGTATGTCGGTACGTTTCCCGTATTTGCTACTACCAGGTCTAGCCTTGCGGCCATCTCCAGCAGCAGCCGTCCACGTTTGTTCGTTGTTGTCATTCCCCACTCGATCGCCCGCGCGTTGAGGTCTCCCCCGATGATAACGTCTCCAGGCAGATTCCTGATTCCGTCTTCAAGGAGCGCCACTTTCCTCTCGAAATCCGCCGCGGTGCAGTTGGGTGTCAGGTAAACGCTGACGTAAGTGACAGCGCCGACCCTTGCCCAGACGTAATCGTCCCCGACACCGCAGTTAACTATTCGAGATTGGGCAGCGCCCCTCACCCAGATAGCTGTGGTCTCTGTCTCGTTCGTAATGTACGTTTGTGTCGTTCTTCTCCTGTACGGTTCGCACAGGATCAGAATGTCGGCGTCATGTTCGTCAGCTATCTGTGGTAGTAGCATGTCTGCTGTCCTACTCCTGTTCAGGTTTCCCTGAACTATTCTGTCCGTCTTCCGGCCTGCCTCCTGCACTCCTCCAGCGCAGCCCGGAATACCGCACACCTTCCGGTTCCCGCAAGGTGCGCTACGTCCCCGTGTCCCGCCTCAGAGCACAGTGGGCAAGCCGGTCTGTTTTTACAGTCCGTCGCGTAATGTCCCGTCTCGCCGCATTTCCTGCAGTTCTTTGTCCGATCCGCGTTCGTGCAGCTCGTCCTTGTATGTCCGTAGCCCAGGCATTTGTAGCATTTGGTCACCGTCAATCGTTGTCGTAGTCGGCATCGCACCCATCCTTTCCCGATCCGGCCCCGGTCCAGCAGCACCTCGGCTTCCCGCGTCTCGAGGTCGCAGACCGCCATGTACTGCTCGGCCCGGTTCGGGCCGAAGATGTGGACACCAAAGTCGCCGTCTCGTCCCGTTTCTCGTCTCAGTGCCCGTATCACGTCCTCCGCGGTGGTAACGCAGTCCAGGTCCATGATCTCCAGTTGTGTCCTAGAAGTCACGGTCCTTACACTGCCCGTGTCCCCAACCGCGTCCTGTGGTGCGCGCTCAAACTGTTCTCGTCCGTCCGTGTCTGTCTGTATCTTGATGAGACACCGTCCGTCCTTGGTCTTCCTTAGAGCCATCACCTGTACATGACTGCTCGTCGGGTCGACCGTCGTCCTTATCTTCCGTACGATGTCCGAGTACGTGTTGTTTTTCCCAGGTTTGACCAGTACAGCCGTTCCCCTATGTTTGTGGGTCGGTCTACGCTTTTCAGCCTGGGTCGGTACGTTCGTCTCGTCCGTTTTGTTTTTCGGTTCCGTCGTTTTTTTCTTCTTTTTTCGTTTCTTCACGGTTGTCCAGGTTTCGGCCTCCTCCGTTCTTGGGGGTGTCTTCTGTCGGGCCTCTGGTGGGGTCTTCGTCGTCTCCCGTTTCCGTTTCGTCGGTCGCGTCGCCGGTTCCGTTGTCTCCGTTTCTGTCTCTGTCAGGTCGTCTGCCATCATTTGTCCCTTCGAGGCTGTCCTGTTTTGCATGTTTAGCGTGGCGTCGGTGGCCTCAAGAATCGTCTTAATGCCGGTTTTTACCGCCATATTCATATTTTTCTGTATTGCCGCTGCCCCTTCCATTTTCGTCGCGGTCTCATGAATGAGTTGTAATAATTCTGTCAAATCGGGTTGGTTCTTATTGTAATCGTCGAATGAGGAGGTTCCAGGTTTTTCTCGATGCTTCCTTATATTTCCGACGACAGGTTGAACCGTTTTACCCTCTTCCATGGGTGGCGGTGTCGTTTCTCTCTTTCTGTATCTTAATTTCTTTTTCTTCTGATGTAGAGATCGATCTTCCGTGCCTGTTGACGAACATGACTGAAGTATACTTCTCTTTCTCAGGTTGACACTTTCAGTCACGTTCGCCAAGCTATCATCGTTCGACTCTCCCTCGATATTGTTCGTCGCGAGTTCTCCGATTGTCTTGAGTTCTTCCTCGGTCGATGTTTTTTCCAACTCCTTCTTCTGCTTAGGTTTTATTTCTTTTAAAAGTTTCTCCATATTAATCCCACGAGTAGGTCGGAATGTAGGTCTGCCTAGGCAGAGCCGCCTTGTCTAGGTAAGGTGTGAATACTGCAGGGTTCCACCCGGTGCCCTGCAGGGATCGTTCGCGACCGCTTTAGTTTACATCATTGCGGCCATGCAGCCGTAGGCACGATGCCTTCCACCGTAGCTTTTGATGTTGTGTGTTCTTAGTCTGCCTGCTCCCCATGGACCTGTCCGGCAAGGTTAGACCTGCCAGGGGCCAGAGCCCCCGCCGGCTGAGCTCCAAAGTTCATTGCAGAAACGCAAGCCCCCCCGCCGCGGCAAGGCGACACACTTGGGAGGGTTATTATTATTATTATTATTATTATTATTATTATTATTATTATTATTATTATTATTATTATTATTATTATTATTATTATTATTATTATTATTATTATTATTATTATTATTATTATTATTATTATTATTATTATTATTATTATTATTATTATTATTATTATTATTATTATTATTATTATTATTATTATTATTATTATTATTATTATTATTATTATTATTATTATTATTATTATTATTATTATTATTATTATTATTATTATTATTATTATTATTATTATTATTATTATTATTATTAGCACCAAGGATCAGCAGGGACCTACCTCCCTAAAGCCAAAGGAAGCGTATAGCCGCGGTACAAAAAAGAGGAGCCCTGAGAGTGGCCTGTGCATACCGAACGGTATCAGGACCGGCGGCCCTGGTCATTGCTGGAGTGGTACCCATCGAGGTCCTCGCGAGAGAAAAGAAACGAGTCTACCTACGGAGAGCTGAACACGATCGACAACAAATGAAGAAACAGGAGACGAATCACACCATGGAGCTTTGGCAGGGCATGCGGGACAATCACGCAAGAGGAAGATGGACAGTCAGACTGATCAAACATCTGGCCCTATAGACAAATTGTAAACATGAGGAACTGACTTACTACCTGACTCAACTATTGAGCGGGCATGGCTACTTCAGCGCATACCTTCACAGAATCGGGAAAGTGGAAAATCCGCGATGTATCTACGGGGATTCTGAACGCGACGACGCTCATCACACCTTCTTCGAGTGTAATCGATGGAGGGATAAGAGGGAAAGGATGGAGGAGTCACTAGGTCTTATCACCCTAGAGAACATAGTGGCATTGATGATGATCAGCGCGGAGAAGTGGGATGCGGTGACAAATTTTGCGAAAACAGTCCTACGCCAGAAGAAACAAGAAGAAAACAACAGAGTAATAGCCGGAGCAGACAACAACTAGTTGGACATCGTGAGCATCGTGAACAGTGCATTGCGAGAAAATAGTGCCGAGTCCAGTGAACCACAGTGAAGTGACACAGTGAAAACAGTTAGGGCATTAGCGTGTCAGTTAATGGAATTGGGCAGAACATCACAGCATGCGCCGCACCGCGGCCATAAGCAAGCAGGAAAGAGTGAACGGGCCAGGAAGGCAGAGGAACAGAGCGACCCTGACGAAATGCGGAAGCGGTTCCGGGGTCGTTACACAACATTTGGAAAAAGGGTTGGTGGTTTTTAGTGGGTACAAATCCCACACTTTGAGGAGTGCGGTCCCTCCTCTCTGTCTTTCTGAAGATTTTCCACCACCCAAAAAAAAAAAAAAAAAAATTATTATTGCTATTATTATTGAAGATGATTTCCATGATTAGATATTTGGCTTCTTTAATGTGTAGTCTAATGGTGATAACTGCACTACGAAAATTAACCTGTACTCCATCTTGATTGACTATGCGTAATTGCAGATGATCAATGATCTTCACGGCTATTGGAAGGTAAACGACGTGTGATGGAACTTCAATGATCTTATACCCCCGTGGTACTGCCGGGAAGAATTCATGGATCGTATGAACTTTATGCTCATGGATGTATGCTCCTGAGGTAATATCGCACTCAACGCGCAATGCATTGATTTTCAGAATAGCAACAGGTAATTCTGAGCTATGAGAGATGTGAGCAGGTAACTCACGATGTGTGAAACCAAGTAATCTAGCAATCGGGTCTTGCGGACGAAAATCAATGTTTTCACTGCACTTTATCATGCTTCGTAGAGTATTGTTATTAGGCTTCAAACTAATGGTAATATGTTTAGATGCAAGCTGTTGTTGCAAGTATACATCAATGTCTTTAATCTCGTAACTTCCTGTAGGTAACACAATCACTTCTTTACCCACATAGATCTTGTTTTTCCCAGTATCGACGTTGGGTATAGAATTAAAAGCTAGTAATTCCACTAGCCCAAGGAGATAGTTCTTGCTAGGTGAGAGCTCAATTGGTGGAAAGTATTGTGCCTCTAATATAGATGATGTTCCAGATAAACTGAGAGTCAATGAATCTCCCATAATGGTTCACACGAGACTGATACGATAAGCACCACTTACAGATCCTTATATGAGAATTTTAGGCATAGATTCACACTCATATGTATAAAAATTTTGCTATCTCTTATGATTATACTTGATAACATTATCGGGACCGAGATTATCCATTAGATCGTGTAGAGGCTGAAGATCACCAAAACTATAAAAGTAAACAACATTTCGGCCATTTTTCCGATAAGCCACCCAATGAGTACCTGGGCCATCTTTATCGTCGAGATTAATTATTCCAAATTCATGACAATGCGGTGCATCTGATGGTAAGTCATTTCTCATAAATACACCACGAAAATTAGGAATTTCACGTGCATACTTGAGTAGATCAGTGTCTGTCAGAGCACGGTTTGGCAGTCTTACTTCAAAGTTTTTTTTTTTTTTTCGTTTATTTGCTCCGAAATGGAAACAAAATCCTGTTTTGTGCGGTTTGAGATAGAGACATTTACCTAGCGCTATAGCCTCAATTGTCTTATTATGCCTTTAACTTCCCGCCAATTGTTGTGTTGCAGCTTTCACATCATTTACAGCTTTTACTACTCCAGCAGCGCCACCAGCCAATGCGCCAGTTGCACTTTATCCAGCAAATAGTGGAGTAAGAAGAGGTAAAAATCCTCCAACTTTTTTCGGTACTAGCAGAATGCGAGGCACGTGTACATTTTTTTTCCCACCAGCTGTCTTGATAGCAGCACGAGCACTGTTCAGTGTCGATCGAATAATTTCATGCGTGTTAGAACCTGTCGATTTTGAGGCACCTTTAGTTATCTTGGAAAGCGTGGTTGGAGGTTTGGTTTTCCTCTTCCTCTTCTTTATACCCATGCCAAGCTTAGTCTTTATCTTCATGGCGTTTGTAACAGCGTAGGCTGCAACCTTTTCACTTACACGAGCGTCGCTTGAAAATACGCGATGCCGGACCTTGTCAGCTAAAATTTTATCGGCCTTGTTGCGATCCTCAATGTTTTCACGATTCTGTGAGTATGCGATATCGTGTTCCTTGCAGGCTGCGTCTAGAGGATTTTTTCCAGGATCACCGCGAGCAAGACGTTCCGCTAGGTTCGTGCCTGGTCCACAGTATTGATAGCCCGGTAAATAAAACTCGATAGGTAGTTTGTTGAGGACTTTATTCAGCAGACCGCAACCTTTAGGCATGATGCTTACACTAGAAAGAGCAGTGAACGAATGAGGTTCGAAGCATATAAGTACAGTATTTATACTCTAAACCATCAGTCGCTGCCAACATGGATTTCAGAGAGCAATTGCTCTCGCTGCCGGTAATGAATTTTGATAGGCTAGCTGAAAGGAAAAAAGTACGCACACGTCATGGTCCACTATCACCCAACAGTATCCGAGCAGTTTTTTATGGCTCATCAAATTGTGGAAAGACCAATGCATTGCTCACTCTGATTACACATCCAAATGGATTGAGATTTGAAAATGTATACATATACTCGAAATCATTGAATCAACCAAAGTACAAGTTTCTCGAAAAACTTCTGCAGCCTATAAAGGTTATTGGATTTTTTGCCTTTGGTGAACATAATCAAGTAGTATAACCCGAAGAAGCTAATATTAATTCAATCATGATATTTGATGATATAGCCTGCGAGAAACAAGATAATGTTAGAGCCTTTTACTGTATGGGTAGACATAAGAATATTGACTGCTTCTACTTGTGTCAGTCGTATGCACAAATACCTAAGCATTTAGTACGTGACAACGTTAGCTTGTAATCTTTCGTCAGGATGAAATTGATCTCAAGCATGTTTATGATGATCACGTAAATGCTGACATGACGTACTCACAGTTTGAAGACTTATGCTCGAAATGTTGGAATAATACTAATCATGGATTCCTAGTAATTCATAAAGATCGTCAAGGGCTCGACTGTGGTAGATAGAGGAAAGGTTTTGACTGCTTTGCTACAAATATATCACGTGTAAAGAGTAAATCTTAATCAGATCATCATGAGCAGTCGAAGCGCTAGCATCGCCGACGAATTTCGTCGCGAGAGAAAGACGCTTTGTCATGTAGAAAAAGTTAGAAATGCTATTAGACATAAATAAAAACTTTTAAAAGCTGGTAAGCAGATTATGGAAAAAGCTTGGGGTGAAACATTCAAACCAATCGTGAAGCCGCTTAAAAAACTTGTTAGTGCTACAGACACAAATACACATGAAATAAAAAAAAACTGGATTCCCAAGAAAGAGAAGGAGGAGACGGAAGAGAAAGAGGAGAGGGAGGAGGAGGGTAAGGAAGATGCATCTCAAAATGAAAAGCAGGATAATTCATTTAAAACTGCATTCACCGATGATGATGATGATGATGATGATGATGATGATGATGATAATGATAATGATGACGATGATGTTGATGATGAGAAAGCATCAACAAAGAAAAAATCTGATCAACCATATTCAACTATTGAGAAATATTTAAACTTACTCGATAAAAATCGTAAAAAGTATCTCGATATGACTTATGGAGTTCGAAAGCTACCAGATGGTACACTTATGATTGGTGATTCCACCGTACGTTTTGGTAACGAATACGTTATTATTAATGATGACAACAACAACAAGTATGATAAGACCATTGGTTTGCTTTAACTGCTGTTCAAAAAGATCCCAATCAGAATTTCATAAGCAATGAAGATGTAAACAATTATGGAAAAATTGTGCTTAGAACACATGCACACAAAAAACACTATAATTCTGATGAATTGGTCCACAGACAAAACAGTAAAAAATATAAATCCTATATAGCTCCAATAATTGGTGCTTCTACATCAACTGTAAAGAGACACTGTAAGAGAATCTACTGGTGGTTCATTACCACAATACAAGATTGCACGATGAGATACACGAATGGATTATGTGTATTGGGATAACCCAACGAACTGGTAGATCGATTACGTTTATTGCTAGCTGAAAGTTCAGCCGGTAACCCCAGTCATACGAATGAAATCGTTTCACTCATTGAGGAATTGCGTGAAGCTGGAATCGTTTATTAGCAGTGACACATGCGTGAATATACTCAGTTGAATAATGAGCGTCGACGTGTTCGGACGTTATTTTCGACGTACTAAAGGCTCACGGGGTCCACCAGGATTTGGTTTCAAACTCACTACAAGCGGAAACTACGACATTGAAAATAGGAGCCTCTGCAACGTTGGTAAATCATATGAACCAAATGACGCTGTCAATTTGAATCTCGCTAGACAGCTAATTCAACAGGAGTTAAGTACATTGCTTCAGGCTACAACTCATCAACGTAAGCAATTTGATGATTTAGAGTTGAAAATACAGGTTTTTCAAGAGCAAGTAAAAGAGAGAATAAAGCACATTGAGATAAACATTGCTACGACTTTAGAATTAGCAGTTCGTAATGCGAAGGCTATTGGTTCCTTGCTTGCGCACACTCTTCAAGAGATTCTTCAAAATCAAGCCGTCAAAGAATACTGAAATAAATATTTTTAGAGTTATATAGACTTGATAGTCCGTAACACTAAAGCCTTTGAGGCGTTAATCAGGTGCACTCCTCGAATTGGAGCATCGAAGACTAGTAGAAGAATAACATAAGCCTGCGCGTCGCAATTATTTACGTCGTAAATTTGATATACGTGATATTGATGAGACATGGCAAGCTGATCTCGTTGAGATGCAACCGTACGCTCGAGAAAATAAAGAATACAGATATCTGCTTACAATAATCGATGTACTATCCAAGTTTGCATGGACTGTACCGGTGAAGCGCAAAACCGGTCAGGATGTTACCGCAGCTATGGATTCGATTCTTCAAGATGGACGAGTACCTACCAATCTCCTGACTGATCAAGGCAAAGAATTTTATGATAAGACTTTCCAGAATTTAATGTAACGCCACGGTATCAATCACTATTCCACATATAGTAATCTTAAAGCATCTATAGTGGAGCGCTTTAATCGTACCCTTAGGAATAAAATGTGGATGAAATTTAGTCTACACGGATCTTACAAATGGACAGATATTTTAGATGATCTCGTGGCGACATATAACGACACGAAGCATCGAACTATTAGTATGAAGCCGAGGAACGTCACAGCGGACACTGTTGAAGCATTAATTCAACGTTTTTCTACTACCAATGAACGAAGAAACCGTGTAGTGAAATTCAAAATCGGTGACAAGGTGCAAGTGAGCAAGAACAAACACGTTTTCGAGTAAGGCTACATACTCAATTGGTCAACGGAAATTTTCACTGTGAGTCGAGTAATGAGGACGACACCCGTGACGTACAAGCTGAAGGACTACCAAGATGAACCCATCGCTGGCGGTTTTTATAATGAAGAATTACTAAAGGCTAATTATCCAGATGTCTATCTCGTGGAGAAGATTCTCAAGAAACGTGGAAATCGTGCTTATGTCAAATGGTTGGGACTTGATAATTCACATAATAGCTGGATAAATAACGCAGAATTAACTACGGGTTTGAAATAATGAGTCAGCATTTACCAGGTCTATAAATATGAAACCGGAATTTGCCCATAGATGGCCCTAGCTGTCAATGTAGTTACCATCAAACCGCGTCAACAGCATAGTTTTTAATAGCGTTGAACATGTCGAATGTTGCGCCTGGAAAGTACGATTTGCGGACAGCATTGATTTTCTGTTACCAATTGAAGAAAACTGCTGCAGAATCGGTGGAAGCATGGATACGGTGGAGCATGCTCTTGGTAAATCACAGTGTTTTGAGTGGTTTAAAAAATTCAAAAGTGGCGATTTTGACGTGAGAAACGAAGAACGTGGAAGACCACCAAAAAAGTTTGAAGACAGCGAATCGCAAGCATTGTTGGATGAGGATGACGCTCAAACTTAACAACAACTTGCGGATCAATTAAATGTAACACAAGAAGCCGTCTCCATACGTTTGAAAGCCATGGGAAAAATCCAGAAGATGGGAAAATGGGTTCCACATGAACTGAATGAAAGACAGCAGAAAACCGAAAAACCACTTGCGAAATGCTGCTCGCCAGGTACAAAAGAAAGTCATTTTTCCATCGAATTGTGACTGGCGATAAAAAGTGGGTATATTTTGAGAATCCTAAGCGTAAAAGATCATGGGTAACTCCAGGCGAACCATCGACATCGACTGCAAGACCAAATCGCTATAGACGGAAGACAATGTTCTGTATTTGGTGGGATCAGAAGGGTGTGATCTATTATGAGCTGCAAAAACCTGGCAAAACCGTTAATACCGAACGCTACCGACAACGAATGATCGATTTGAATCAAGCTTTGTGTGGAAAACGACCAGAATATAAAAAAGGCAACACAAAGTGATATTGCTTCATGATAAAGTACCATCACACACAGCAAAACTGGTCAAGGAAACGATGGAGGTGTTTAATTGGGAAATACTTTCGCATGCGGCTTACTCACCAGACTTGGCTCCATCCGATTACTACTTATTTGCATCGATGGGACACGCACTTGCTGAGTAGCGCTTTACTTCTTACGAAAATGTACGAAAATGGCTCGATGACTGGTTTGCCTCAAAAGAGCAACAGTTTTTTTGGCGTGGCATCCACAAATTGTCAGACAGGTGGGAAAAATGTATAACTAGCGATGGGCAATACTTCGAATAAAATATTTTTTATTATTTTCATACAATAAACATGTATTTTCTATACAAAAATTCCGGTTTCATATTTATAGACCTGGTATGTATAATAAAAAAATGTCTCTTTTATTCATCGCAAAATAAACACATTACAAAATAACCAATTCGATTCGGTTTTTCTTCTCTTTTTCAATACAGTTTAGATGCAATATACTATGTGTGACCATTTCTTTCATGCGACTGAACAGAGCATGATCTTTCTCAAATGCCGCAGAAACACGTTTAGACATAAATATCTAGAAATCGTTGTCGAGAGTGGCAACCGTTTTTTGTCCATATTTAGTCGTCACTTGGCGCAAATCGGTGACTTTATGCATTTTGTTGATCTGCAGATTGACGATTATTTTCGTTGGGAGGTAATCGTCTTGACCAGCGAGTTTGTTGAGTGCTTCAATGTCCATCGTGAATGTCTAATGAAGTTGACTGTAGAAGATGGACACGAGTATGTGATAGTGGTGAGCAACAGGTTTCAATACTATTGGCGTAGATTTCTTTGGTCTGCTATACGTTTGATGTACGTTTCATCTGACGGAGTTGACTGGAGAAGACGACGAATATGCGAAACTGATGAGCAACAGGCTCCAATGTGTTTGATGCGGGTTCCGTCTGATAGAGTTGATGGTGAACTGCTTCCAATACAAGTCTGGTTCAGCTTCTGAAGTATCCTTTACTATCCTTTAGTATCCTTTAGTATCCCCAAGGTATCAATGGATCAACGTGTAGATACTATGAACAGTTGACGGCGAAGGTCTGATGGAACTGGCTGCAGTCACGGTCTTCATATAGTGGTATCACCCGCCACCGATCTACCATGGAGAAGGAGATTCGAGTCACTGATTGATCAATGGCGTTGCATCCAAGTCTCTGATTGGATTTCCGCAGCAGGCAGTCGCGGAGAAGGAAATTGAAGTCGTTGATTGGGCAACTAAAGTGTGTATGTAAGAGTAGGGATGTATATGTAAGAGTGGGGTGTGTATGCAAGAGTAGGGAGTAGGCTGGTTACGACATGATCGAAGCCGATTTCAACA